>JAEIIM010006082.1:0-21541 GCA_018874515.1 Drosophila greeni | reverse complement strand
CGAATAAAGAAATAAAAATTCAAGAAAATACAAAACAAGGATCTCTCTCCGTCCTCAAAGGTTTTTGTGCTACTCATGGTCCCATTCCATCGCCACATATGAATCCGCAGTCGATTATTACTATTAGTCCAACGAATTACATTTATTTAACATTTAAAGATTGGCAATGGTTTCACACATACTACTTTGATCTTTACACTTAAACGAATTGAACAGGACACTGCGCCCTACGGCTGCTGCATGACAGTGCGCACGTACTTGAGTACATCGGCATGGGCCAGAATCTTCATGTGATCGACGCCCTGGAGGGCCAGAGTATTGATTTGAGAGCTGCTGTATCCCGACCAGTATTGGCAGGCGCGCAGGGAACGCTGATTAACGGTGCCATCGCCCAGGCCCATGATAAGTTTGGGCGTCTCCCCCGAGATATCCGACTTTTTGTACTGCAATCTGTTGTTACAAATTAGTTTTTTTAATCGGTACGAAAATAATAGTTTAACTCACCTCTCCACCGTATCGATACCATCCCCGTAGAGGCAATGCAACTCCACATCCGGCGGACTAAAGTTCTGTGTGTATCGCATCGTATCCTTGCGCATTTCCCATCCAGTCATATAGTCAATATCGAAAAAGAATTCTTTGAGCTGTGCCATCGTATAGTTCCTGCTCGGCGTCATGGCCAGCACCTCGGAAGGCTTCCAGAAGAGCGGCGATGGCAGCAGCCAGGCGGTCGAGGGATGTGTTATCTGCTCTGCTTTGAGAATTTTGGCACTTAAAGCAAAGGAGTCAAGATCATCGCCCATGGCGAACACCTTCACCGCCTTGATACTGCCCGCCCAGGCGCCCGCCAAGCTGATCTGCCGCCTCACATATTTGTTCTTCCACGCGAGCGTCTGCTCCTGCAGGAAGACTAGCGTCATGGGGCTACCCATGCTGTGCGTGATGAAGGTGACAGCAGACTGGTTGTTGGCCTCGTAGGTGTCCTCCACCAATTGCTTGAGATCGATGAAGAATTGCTTGTTTTCATCTGTAAATTATATTTTTCTTATAATAATTCAAAAGAGTTCAAAGGTAACTTACTCGGCGCCTTGCGGAAATCGTAGGGTGCTCCATGGATATTAACCCGACGAACGTAGCCCATATCCACCAGCACATTGGCTATGTCTTTGAAGTAGGCCCCAGCGCTGTTTCTCGTGGGATCGATCCACTCCACGACCTCGGGATCGCCCCATCCGGGAATCCTGGTCTCAACCCCGGGAGTATTGTGAGTGGTTCTCGTTGTCTTGTCATAGTACAACTTGACGTTGTCTATCCAGCAGTACACCATGGGTATAACGAGCTGTTCCAGATCCAGCCAGAGGTTGTACCAGTCGTGGGTCTTCTCGCACACAAAGTACGGAGAGTTGGCCTTGTTCAGCCGGGCATCCAGTTGGGAGCCGCCGTCACCAGGAACTGTAAGACACACAAGAGCAACCTCAACCCATCTGACCTTGGCGAAGTATTGATTTTTTTGTCTTACCGAAAATCACAGGAGAGAGCTTGGGCTCTGGTGGCGGGGTCGGCGGCGGAGGAGGATCATGCGCCTTGTGCTTTCTAACAAACGGCCAGGGCCAAACGCAGTTGCCCAGGCCCAAAAAAGTCGCCAGGAGCAGCAGCACCACGAATATTCCCGAGTTGAGCCTCATTGTGCGAAGTGTGCGATGTGCGTTTGCAGGCAAACAAAGCCGGAGTGTCGCCTGACGAAAGGTTATCGGATCGCGCCACTCGCTGAACACCAGATAAAGGTCTCGGACATAAACAAATGAATCACAGTCCTACGGCCTGCTCCAGAGCTTTGTTATTAATTTGCATTTAGGGTTCGCTTGTCTCTGCGCAGTCAGCTGAGATTTGACCTTTGCACGAATCTCTTTTTTGCGGAACTCCGGGGCAGCAAGTGGTTTAATCGCATTGCACATACCCCACACGGCGAGGACGTCACAGGTGCCGTTTAATGTTTAAACAAAGAAACGGTATCAGCAAGCATGTTGTTATTTTTTTCCTTATCTTTATTTCGCAGTTTGTTATGGTCAGCGATTCTAGTTAGAGGTGGCACATCGTTTCAGCTTTCCTCTATCGATATTTTCCGCCATATTGATGACGGAAAAAATTTCTAAAATATATTCACGTTTTTTTAAGTTCACAAAGAAATACTCAAGAACTATCATTGTCATTTCAATCATTTTACTTTGCGTTTTTAAAAAACATGTAATATAAAAAAATTATTCAAAAAAGTATTTAGAGAACACCCTTAACCCTTATCGATTGTAATTTATCGTTCTTAGCCCGCCACTAACAAAGCGACCGGCAAATAAAATTATTTTCAAGTTATTATTTATAAGTATTACCTTAAAGTAAGAATCGACCACACTTCGAGATGCAGGATTTTTTCAGCGTGCTCCTGCCGGACGTGAAGAAGGAGCTGCGTCGCGGGATCATCGAGTGCTCCAAGCGGGGCCTCCTGCACAGCACCAAGTGGCTGGCGGAGATGCACCACGGGCTCTGCGATGTGCACATAGACAATGAGCCGCCCGACAACGACCGGACCTTCAGCGACTGCCAGCTGGAGGGCATTGCTCCGGCCGAGTACAGCGACTACTTCCTGGCCAAGAGCTACTACGATGTGCGGGAGTACGACCGGGCGGCCCATGCGGTCCGCAACTGTGAGTCGAGTGTGCCGCGCTTCCTCCACTTCTACTCCACATACATGGCGCGCGAGAAGCGCCGCCTGGACTCTACCACCGATCAGGCGAATCTCACCGAGCCGAATCAGATGCGGGATCTGGCCGATCTGCTGGCAACATTGCGCTCGGAGTACGGCAAGAGCCGCTTGGATGGCTACGGAATCTACCTGTATGGAGTGGTCTTAAAGGCCCTGAATCTCAACCATGCTGCGGAGCAGATGCTGATCCAGGCCATTCGACTGGTGCCGATGCTGTGGGGCGCCTACCTCGAGCTCTCACCGCTCATCATGGAGAAACAGAAGCTGCTGAGCCTGCAGCTGGGCGGGCACTGGATGCGGCACTTCTTTATGGCGCACACCTACCTGGAGTTGTACCTAAACGATGATGGACTGAAAATCTACGAAGATCTACAGGCGTCGGGCTTTGGGAAGAGCATCTACCTCATCGCCCAGATGGCCCTGGTCTATCACAACAAGCGCGACGTGGACAAGGCGATCGAGCTGTACCAGAACCTGCTGGAGAGCGATCCCTATCGCCTCGACAACGTGGACACCTACTCCAACCTGCTGTTCGTCAAGGAGATGAAGACGGAGATGGCCCAGTTGGCGCACAAGGCCGTCAGCATCAACAAGTATCGTCCCGAGACGTGCTGTGTGATTGGCAACTACTACAGCATACGCTGCGACCACCAGGTGGCCATTTCCTACTTCCAGCGCGCCCTCAAGCTGAATCCCAAGTATCTGGCTGCCTGGACCCTGATGGGTCACGAGTTCATGGAACTAAAGAACACGAATGCTGCGATACAGAGCTACCGCAAGGCGGTGGAGGTGAACAAGCGGGACTACCGCGCCTGGTATGGTCTCGGACAGGCCTACGAGATCATCAAGATGCACTACTACAGCCTGTACTACTTCAAGATCGCCCACCAGCTGCGGCCGTACGACTCCCGCATGCTCGTGGCTCTGGGCGAGACGTACGAGAAGCTGGACAAGTGCGAGAACGCGGTAAAGTGCTACTGGAAGGCCATCGATGTGGGCGACATCGAGGGCATTGCCATGTACAAACTGGCCAATCTTCACGAGAAGCTTGGCGATCACGAGACAGCGGTCCATTGCTATATCATGTACTGCGAGGACGAGCGGGCGGCCACCGACAAGCAGAGCCTGTACCAGGGCTTCATCACCCTGGCCAACTACTACGAGAAGAAGGGTGACTTTGACAGGGCTGCCTTCTACGCTTACAAGTGTCTGGACTCTGATGATGTAAGTCTGTTACTAAGATAGGTAAAAACAAATGAAGTTAACCCAGGTTCCCTTTCTTCCAGCGTAAAACAGAGGCCAAGGCCCTGCTGAAAACGATCGACTGGAAGCGGGATTGTCAGAAGAAAACCGTCAAACCCACTCCTGCCGTAGTGGCCAATGCGGAGACCAGCTCGGAGGATGAGATGGAGTGGGAGCTGCCAGACGTTCGAAGCCGTGTGGAAGCCCCCACGGCCACGACATCAGTCCAAGCTGGATCATCTGCAGCAGGGCCAAGTAGTTCCACGAGTAGCCTGCGGCCAGGTCGAACCTTAGTCGAGGGCATGCGCCGCTCGCAGTCTAGCACCAAGGCGAGCCTTACACCAACCGCTGGCAGTAATAGCACGCCCATACCCACAATAGAGGCAGAGGGAACGCCGAGCACGTCTGCTGGCGCTGCAGTGAATCCGCAAGCGGATCAACCAGGCTCGGATGAGGCCAGTTCCATGGAAATATCCAGTGTGTCCATCGATTAGTTGCGTTCGAAAGCACGCTGCAATTGTAAAAATTCCTAATTGTTTTTATGAATTATATATTTTGGAAGCCAAGTTATTTAACCATTAATTCGGCATATACATTTGATTTTGTTTAGGTAAAAATGTTTTTTAAAAAAGTGTGAGACACATTTTTGGCGAAAGAATTTATTAACATTTTAAAAAGTTACAAAATTAGTCATTCTTGATGTCACATAATATATATAATCTTAAAGAAACAAGATAAGAGTTGAAAAACATTTGATCCAATGATAATCTCTGAGAGTTCCGAACGAATGACCGACTTTAGTCATCTCAGAATTCCTTGATCCACTGGGCTATAATTGCCGCCTCCTTCAGCCTGGCATCGCGCACCGAAGGCGGATCAGCGGGATCGGAGTGACGCAGATCCAAATGATGGGCGCCCTCCGGCAGGATGATAACAAACACCCTATCATTCGGCGCCTGCAGGACACCGCCGCCACTCCAAGGGTCCAACAGACCATTACTAAATATTATGTTTGTGGCAGTCTCGATATTTCGCCCGCCATAGCGCAGGATGATATCGTATGGTTTAGGCGTGAGGCGGTAGTTCTTGTAGCACTTCTCGGCAAAATCCTTAAAGTTCCATGCGGAGGGGCGGAACATGGTCTCGGTGCCGTTGGAGCAGAAGGGCATAACCATCTGGTTGCAGGTCTGAATGTCCCAGCCGGAGGCATCGGCACTGGAGCTGACAGAGGTATTCAGACACTTGGCCGAACCCGTGTAGTTGGTGTACACGGCCAGGGCACTGGCCATGGCATGCAGCAGATCGCCGTCCGTGGGATGCAGATCCTTCAGATAGAAGCACACCTGGCGCACCGGATAGGCGGGCAGTGGGGCCAGGAAGCTGCTGTTGTACGGATAGTTCACCATGGCCAGGTTGCTGTAGACCTCCTCCACGTAATCGAGAAACTGCTTAAGATCGCCATCGGTCTTCAACGGCGAGCAGAGGTTAAACGCGTCCGATATCTGTTTCTTGCCGGCGTCATTTCCGCCCAGCGATTCAAAGAGTTTCCACGACCTGGCAATGTTCACGGTACAATTGCCATTGTAGGCATTCTGGAAGACGGTAGTCGCAATCCTGTAGAAGATGTCGCAGTCGGTGATTCCGGGGAACTGCAAGATAGGCGCCGAGGCGGCGAGAGCTCCGTGCACCAAGTGCGGGTACTTCATCCGGAACCACGCGGCCAGCATGCCCCCGTAGGATCCCCCGAACGCCACCACCGGCATCTGGCGATCGTTCCTTAAAAAGGTGATCAGCATGGCGTAGTCCTCCAGAGTTTGTTCCACCGTAAAATAGGCCAAGTGCTCTGGCATGCTACTGTTGAAGGTGGAACTCCCAAAGGGCAGGGACTTGCCATAGTAGCGATGCTCCGCGAAGATCACCAGAGCCCGCTGCAGCTCAGCTTGCTCCCAAAGAAATCCGGTATTCTGGGCGAAGAGTTCGATGTCCCCCTCGTTTCCGGTGTAAAAAAAGATCGGTGTGCGGCCATTGCTCTTGTCCACAAACGAGTCGTTGTACAGATACCGGATATTGAACGTAGCGTTGATCAGGAAGCTGAAGTGATCCAGCGGCACCTGGAAATCCTTGATCTCGTACTGGTAGCGACTCCCGTCGGCCGCCCCCTGGCATCCACCGATCAGCAGGATCAGTAGGATCCCCAAAGCTGCAGACACTGCACCTTGCTCCCTCATTTCGATGGTGATCAGATTAAATCGGATGAGAAACAACGAGTGACGCACTGGGGCGGTTCAAAACCAAAGTTTACTGTTCTTTATCTCTAAGCCGGGCTTTTATAATATAGGGTTGTTGATAGTAATAATAATAATCGATGGTACTATCGAAGTATCGCCAACCGTTCGCCGCGATGTAGAAAGCCGAATCGGTATGTAAAATTCTCAATCTATGTAGAACCTGTAGCTTTTGGGGTAGAGTTCCCGGGTATGTAAAATGGGGTCGGTAACCCAATCGGTAATTGATCTCTCCCAACCTTTCTATGTCGGTATCGATTGCAGATCACAAGCTTGAAGAAATTTGGGTACGACAAATTAAATATTTATCTCTAAGCCGGGCTTCCATAATATATAGGTATTTTTTCTAAAGATGATATATTTAAAACCGAAATATCGATATTTTTACCTTGCTGGCGACCGTCAATTAGTGTGACCAGACGGTGACAGGGCTGCCAGATCGTGCAGCCGATGAATCCCATGTGCGAACTAGAAGAAGATGTAAATCAGCTGTTTTTTGTTTTGGTCCGTATAAAAATTTATAAAAATGCTTAGAAAACTACTTTATAATACGAAAGTTGTATTAAAACAGCCAGCCAAAGTGAGTACGGACAAAGTATCATAATTTGAGTGTACAAAGCATTCATATTTTGCAGTTTCATTATGTAAAATACCTATCAACCAAAGCCGAAAGTCCAAAAATTGTGAAACTGCAACAGATTCATATAGATGAAGCCGTCAAGCTGGAGCCAAATCTGTCCATATTCACACCCGAAACGTGGCGACGGGCCCACGAAACCTTCCAGAATCACGGCTTGGAAACGGTCAACTTTCTGCGCATAGTCACCGGGAATCCGAGCGTTCTAAAGCGAACGCCGGACAAGATAATCAACAGCTTGGAGATTTGGCGAGCCTGCCAGTTTGGCGAAAACCTCCTCCACCTGCTCCTCACAAAGTATCCCGAGCTGCTGGACATCAGTGACTCCCACCAGTTACTTTCCCACATTGGCTTCCTGAAGAGTCGCGTCTCCACAAGCAAGAATGTGTGGAAGCTACTGATGAACAGTCCGGATGTGATAGCCCAACCAGAGGAAGTCATCGAGGAGAAGCTTAATCTTATGGTGGATGTCATGCGCATTGAAGTCCCCGAGATTGTCAAGTCCTGCGCCTTGACTCTGCCCTTCGAGGAACTGCGCTGTCGCCACGCATTTCTGTTGCGCTTGGGCTTGTTCAAGCCGCGTCCCTTGAAGGCAGATCCCGACGAGCCCACCGCCAACCACAAGCTCTACCAGATAACGGACACTTCGGAGAAGACCTTCGCCACAAAGATCTGTCATGTCACTCTGCCGGAGTTCGAGGCCTTCAAGGAACTGTACGCCAAGGAGTTGGAGGGAAAGTCTAGGCGGTCCAAGGAGGCCGAAGAAGCTCTTAGTGATGATGAGGATTGATTTAGGTTGTTGGAAATAAATTGTTTTATTCTAAAATTCTAGTTTTCGAATTAACATTAATTTTGTTTTAATTTTAGAACGAGTGCCGTTCTGAAATAGGTACAAAACACGATAAGCAGTTTTTAGGTCTAAAAACCAAGTGGTTCGCGTCTGCGATATTCAAACTTTCTGAATAAAAAAACCGATAACAGTACATAGTCGACTTAAAAATATTCGATAGAGCTGACAGAATATTTATAAAAATATCGTATCGATACTATTCTTTTTATCAAAATACTAAATAAAAATGAATAAAATATCACCTAAAAATATCAATAAATTTGATATTGTGTATGGCTTTCATGTATTGGTATTGGCCACTAGAATTAGGGCTGTTATTCGTTTTAACAAAAAAACATCGAAAAATATCAAATAAAAATATCGCTATTTCGATATTTGGACAACCACAAAATCGTAGACATATCATCTTTAGAAAAAATATCGATAATTGATATTTTGATATATTACCCTAATAAAAAATAAAACAAAGCAACCCGCCGCAAGTTAAAATGGAAGTGTGTTAACAACTATGTAAGTCACTTACAAAACGGCAGTCATTCAGAGAGTCGGTGCAAAAGCGTTTCCAAGGTTTTTCTTGATATTTTTATTTGTGATTTTCTATCGTGTGCTTTGTTTGTGTTGCGTTGGTGTGGGTAAGTGCGCGGATGCGTCGGTGTGTGTGAGTGCGCATGTATGTGCGGTAGCGCGAACGAGACGGCACCACTCGGAGTAGCGGTTGTCAAAAACAGCTGATTTCGGTTCGGCCCAGGTCTAGTGCCAGGGGGGTGAATGGAAGGAAAGTGGGCAGGGGGGTGGTGGCGGAGGTCGCGCCAGCACTCACCTGTAAGCTTTCGCTGACAAATAAAAATTACAGGATAAAAAGATCAAAAAATTGCAAAAAGAAAATACATTTTAGTTTATCATTAATATTATATTTGGTATTTAAATTTTTTTTTAAGAGTTTGTGTTTTTGGACCATTTTGAGTTTTTTTTTTTTTTTTTAGACGTCTGTTCCATTAGTTAAGAAAAATGTGTATCAAATTAAGACGAAAAATGTGCAGAGTCGACAACAAAAATTACATCAGTTTTGACAGCTTAACTGACAGCCTTTCTGACAAGTATAATTAACCTTTTTCTCCCTTTTTCCAGCAGCTTCGAGGGGCAATCCTGCTCGTAACTACTTCTAACTCCCCTTGATCCTGCAGCTACCTTCGCCGGAATGCCGCTTGTCGAAGTAGGCTCCTCCGCTGCTCCGGGAGTTTATCCGGAAAATGGCACGAAGCAGCTGCACACCAAAGCCACACAGAACCTGGCCAAGCCGGAGGCCAGCTTCAATTCCGAACCGGCGGCAGCAGGACCGCTGCTCTCGCTGTTCAACCTGCAGGGCCAAAAGTGGCAGCAGGTTTTTGACTTGGACAAGGTGATCAAACAGCTACGAACTGCGGAGAAGACCTATTTGCGCGGTGGGAAGAATTCCAGCACTGCTGCTGCTGCAGTCGCCGCCGCCGTTGGCGGAGATCAGCATCAGCAGCAGCAGCAGGCGAAAGTGCAGGTGCAGCGCCTGCAGTCAGCGGATATGGCGTATTATGACTTGGTGCCAAAGCTGGCCTCGAAGGATATAGTGCTATGTGCGTCCTGCTCGGGGAGTTACACGAAGGCAGGGTTTCAGCATCATATTGCGCTGCAGCATCCTAACGTTTGGGAGTCCACATCCAGCAAGGTCGTCAGCCCCAATGGGAATCATACCATTGCCAGCGGTGGTGGCGACGCCCGTCTCACTGCCACGGAGAGTCACAACAGCCAGGAGGCTGGCGGAGGAGGAGGAGGCGGCGCTGGCATTGTGCCCCATTCGCCCACGGACACACTACTGTCCGCCTCAACCTTGTCCAGCTGCTCCAATGGATCCAGCAGCTCGGCCTCGCTTCAGCATCCTGCTGGGACCTCGTCGTCTTCGTCCTCGTCGCGTCACAAGAGCAGCAGCAAGAGTAGCAGTTCCTCCTCATCAAAGGGCAGCAGTAGCGGCGGCACCTCCTCCTCGGGCGGCGGTGGTAGTCGGTCGCGCTCCAAATCATCGAAAAATCGCCACCACTCGTCGCCGGCACCGGCGCCAGCGGAGCACAAGGAGTCGAAGGGTTCAAAGAAGAGTGGCGGCAGTAGCATTAGTGCCATAGCAGCTCCGCCAATTGTTGCCGCACCCAAGGAGGAACCTCCAGCTGCAGCTACTGCCCCTGCCATCACAGTCTTCTCCTCGTCCAGCAATTCATCCTGCAGTTTACCGCCCACGCCCATCGCCGCTGCCGCCAGCGATGTGGTGGTGGGACTAGGGGCCAATAGCTTTTCACCTGCGGAGGCGGAAAAGCTGCCCGAGCTGCAGCCAAGGAAAAAGGTAACGAATATCTTGTAGTTGTTTTGTTTTAAAAACCTAAAATTAACTTTGAAATCGCATTCCAGCTCAAGGGCTCCAGCGACCATCGAACAAAAGCGGAAAAGGAGAAGAACAAGGAGAAACCTTTGGTAAATCCTTACGAGCAACAACAGCAGCAGCAGGTGCTCAGCGAGCTGGACCAGGCGGTGTCCTCCATCACAGCGGGAGCTATAGTCGAGCAGCATCAGCAGGTGGCACCAAATGACGAGGAAGAACTGCCCTTGCCAAACACCTCCGATGATAACTCCATTTCCCAGACCCTCGACGAGATGCTGGACAGCAAGCTGATCAATGAGATCCTCAACAACTTTGATGAGAGCGCCCTGGACACTTCCCAACAGCAGCAGCAGCCGCAAAATGGAAATACGCTTCCACATCCCGCTCAGGCCACCAAAAGACTTCGCTTTGAGGACGGCAACACGGGAGGGGGCTATGCCACCTATCCGCAGGTCTATGCGGCTGCTGCAGAGGAGGATGACCAGCAACAGGAACTGACCACGATTGATGCGATGCAGCTGCAGCAGCTGATATACCAGCAGCAACAAATGCTAGAGCAGCAGCAACAGCAGGAGCACCATCAGCAGCATCAACAGGATCAGAAACTGCTGCAGGATCAGGAGCAGCAGCGCCAGTTCAGTGTCTACAATGTGCAATCGTTGACGGATGAGGCTATGGCTAATCCCCAGCAGCAGCAGCAGCTGGAGGAACACATGATCCTGCCCAGCATAATTTACGAGATCAGCGACTCGAATCCCGTTTCAATGCTGGAACAGCAAAAGGTCATAGCCGAATTCTTAACACAAGCCGGGTACGAGAATGTGGATGTGAACGTCCTGGCCCAAGCGGGCACCGGAATGGAGGGGACTACCAACCACAACCATTTGGCGGATGAGCTGAGCGACTTTGATTTCAGCAAACTGGAGACTGTTAGCGACACCGTTAAGACTGTTAAGCTAGAGGCCACCGGCCCCAGCCAGGCGCCAGCCAGCGCGACAAATCCTCCTCAGGTCAATCATCATCACCCATCGCTGGAGGACAGCTTCTTCAATGTGATGCTCTACTCAGGCTCACCGCGTCCCCTGGCGTTGAACACCTTTGGCATGGTCAAGTTGCCCCAGGGTCTGGGCGTCACCTTCCGCAAGAATCTGCTGACCACGCGGAAGGCCAACAACAGTTTGCTCTCTCTGACGGGCGGCAGTCATCTCGGAGTGGTAGGCCAGCTGGCAAGACCACCACCACCGCCGCCGCCGCACACATCCTCGCCAGCGCCAGCATTGAGCAATGGCTTGCCAGCCAAGAACCCCTCGGCTGGGAGGACCATCTATGCCCAGAGATCGAGCGTTATTGCCCAGGATCGGCTGAGGTGCAATAAGAGGGCGCTGCTGGCGCCAGTGGGTAAGATCGGAGGAGGCGGAGCGGGAGCCATGACGCCCAAGCGCCTAAATGAGCTGCTAATGGGCAAGCAGGTGAAGAAGGAGGCGGCAGAGAAGGAGGGCGAGGAGGCAGATCAGCAGGAGGAAGACAACAAGCAGCTGACTCACAGTTTCTACGAGAAGCGTCGCCGCCTGTTGGTCGCCGGCAAGCAAGAGCAGCTCCGCCCCAGCTACAACATTCAGCCGCTCCAGAGCAACCACAATGCCAGCCAAAGTCATAACCACTCGCCACAGCAGCATCTCCTGAAGAAGCAGCTTCTGCGCACTCTTTCTGACGGCAGCAGCAACATGAACATCAGCAACACTCCCAGCGCCAACAGCAGCACTCCCCCCTGGAAGGGCAACAGCTCCAGCTCCAACCCGGGCGGCAACAACACTAACTCCACTCCAACCAGCAGCGACTTGATGCGCGTCTTCGTCGGATCTTAGTCCCCGAGACTCGCTGACACGCAACCCCAATTATATATATACATACGATCGATTATTATGTGTGCAGCAGCCTCGGTTATTTTTTTAAATGCTAAATTTAGTTTTTAATATCTATTTTAAATCAATTATAATTATAAATTTTTTATTTTTTTTAAGTGATATTTAATTACCGATTACTTAGTTGATTGTATGTAGTTTTCCCGTTTAGTCTACGCACTAAGTTTAGTTTAAATATACATATACGCCTACAGATATATATTATTTTCGTGGCTAAGCATTACGCTAAGTAACCCAACCCGTAATGCATTATTTATAAAACGCTGTATACTTTTAAAAATAATACAAGAGCATGCCTAAGTTCAATTTAATTGCAAAAACTAGTGTTTCATTGGATTTATTTTAAAAAAGAATTTCACTCGACGAAGGTAGTATATAACTTGGCTTAAAATCAACCGATTTAAGCCTGGTTTGGTTTTTTATTCTTGATTTTTTATGGCGAACATTTCTGCAATAAAAACTCGATATCTTTTTTGTATGCCAATTTTTGACCATTTTAATGATGTAAGCCCTTAAATTTTTTTCCAAAAATGGGTCAAATTTTCATCCTAAAAAGAAAAGATTAATTTTAAATTAAGAAGGTATATTTTTAGTATTTTTGACAATCTAAATAATTCAATTCTGACGTAAATCGGTGTTGTTGTTTATCGCAAGTGCAGGCTTAAGCCACACAAATTCAACTAGTTATAATTTTTCCATACCAGGCGAACAGAAACAGCAGGCAGTTACCCAGCAGCAAGTGAATTGCGATCAGCTGTTTATTAGCTCAGCAGCATTATCCTAACGGATCCTTCACAATAAAAATAATGGCCGCTCATTGTTTACATTTGAATTGACCAATCAGGGAAGTTCTTTTCGTTCCCCTCTTTTAGGGACCGTTATATTAGGATAAGTAAATCAGACGATCAGCTGCTTGCTGCAGTTTCTGAGCGCCTGGTGCAGAAATCGAGGGTTGGAAGAAGTTTTAGCCGAGTTATGACATAAAAACATTGCAGGTATTTTTTTGTTGGTATTTTTTAGGACACACATTTTTTTTAATATATTGATATAACTAACATTTGAACAAAATAATAACAATTTAACACAACACAGAAAATAGCCAGAATTATTAAACAACGAATGACTTAAAATAAATTTAAATAATTACGACCATCGCTCTGGACGGAAATTTGAAAGGCTACACCAGTAGTTAAATTGCGCTTTAATTATATCCTCGGAGCCATGAATTTTCTCTGGCTTCGTGAGATCGAAAGGCAGACCCATTTCAATGGGTATCTTGCGCTGCATATCGTTGTTGGCCTGCTCCACGCGCACCTGGGCAGCAATCCACTCCATGAGGTCAGTGGTCGGCTGCCCGTAGCCAAAGATACTCAGGTGGCTGAGCCTGGGACAGGCTATGAACAGCTCAACGATGGCAACATCGCTTTTGCCCTTGTAGTTGAAGCAGAGTCGCTCCAACTTCTTGAGATTGGAGAACTCCCTCAGGACATCCTCTTTCACTCCATACCAGATGGGCAGAATCAGCGTGCGAAGACCGATTAACTTGGCAACTTGGGATAGCTGCTCCCTGGGCAGAGGATTGGCACAATCGAATTCCAGATATTCCAGGAGCTCTGCCTTGTGTTCCACCAGTTTTTCGATGAGCTCTTCCCCGGTGATATTTATGCCGTTCTTAGAGTGTATGGTAAGGCTCTTAAGATTGGGAAGTTGTGCCAGGAGCTCGCACTTGCTGTCCTCGCATGGCGATAGTCTAACCATTTCCAGCTTGGGACAACAATTATTTTCGATCATAGTTAAGCACATCTTATCTGTGACTCGGACATCCCCCAGGTTAAGCTTTCGCAGCTCGGTAAAGTGCTTGATAATCCTTGGTAGGTTTTGCACGCGAAAGCACTTGCCCAGATCCAATTTTTCGATGGTGGTGGGCATGGTAAGCATGGTGCTGTTGGACAGTACTTTGCGCCCCAAATAAAGGGAAATCAGATTGCGGCAGTAGGCTGGAATGAAGCGGAACCGCTCGTCCGAGTCCATCATGGGCAACATACACTCCAAGTCCTGTATTTGCCCTCCAGATAATTGGTAAAAGACCCGAATGTCCCACAGAGTCATTTTGTAGAGGTCTTGGATTTCTCCACTACACAAATGGCAAATGTCTCCAATGTCCCAATGATTCATTTTGAAGAACTGGCGCGTGTTCACGGAACTGTGCAGCCTTGCGGTAGCCATTTGGTAAATATCTCTGAAGCGCTGGCAAGTCCTGGCGAATCGCACCCGATCGCGCAGCTTCAGGAGCTGCAGGATGTCCATCCAGCAGTCGTTGTTTAGCTTCAAAATGGTAGCCGCCTCTGGTTGCTTCTGCTCCTTCCCGTAGGCATCCGGCTGAAGCCAACTATAGCTGGGCTTGACCTCGAACTGGTTGCCGTCTAGAAGGTGGGATCGAATTTCCAAGGCTCTAGAATTTAAATTGGGAATGTGCACGGGAGTTAAATACATGTAGGGCAAGCAAGAGGTCTTACTGACTTGGCTGCATCCTTGGGGTTGGCGAACAACACTTCCCCAGCTAGACAGGGTACTGGGTTGCTCGAGTCCCTACCCACGTGAATACCTGAGACGCTTCCGAATTTACTAAAATATGTCATTAAAATGTCCTCCGTGAGCTGGGAAAAATATGTTTACAATGTTTGAACACTAGGCTTAAGCACCAGAGCCTAAAAAAACAGAACTATACCTTCAGAGGCACCGAGGAAAAGTGCAGCTTCTTGATCGGAATATCATCCTCTGTGTGGGCAATCAAGTCACGAATGTAATAACTTCTGCCTACTAAAGGAAGATGGTTATATACTCTCTAGACCTGGCAAACGTTCAGTATGTCCTTTAACTTACATGGTTTCAAAAAAAGGCCGCACATGTTGCTCATCTTCCTGGCCTTTATTAGAAATTTAATAAGAATAAAAAAGAAGTTGTGTTTCACTAATAATAATACTCGAAATATTAATAAAAAGAGCTAAAAATGTAAACAGATTTTTGATGTTTACTACATGATGCTACTGGAAATACATAGACGTCAACGGACGAAACTGTGACATGCAGGGCAAATGTAGGATTATCCCTTAAAATAAATAATAAGTATTAATGTATTTAAAACAACGACTGAAAATATCCATATTATTTACATATATTTGATCAAACCTAGCCTAGGATAACATAAAATGTACTAACAAGGATCTTATGACAAGCGCCCCGTTTGAATTCTTCCATCAAAAGCTCTTATATGGAATATATCTACTTTTCATAGTCGCAAATGTCTCTGCCAAATTATTTTAACAATTGAGGAGCTGTGAAAGCCATTTTTCTTTCTAGTATCATTTAAATTAATTAAAATTTTAAATTTGTAGCGATTAGTGACCGTTACGTGAACTTCTCTCGCCGGTATATATCATTTTAGTCCGTTATGGTCACACTACTGCCGGCGTTTTTTTTATACAGCTATGCAATTTGTTTTTGTGCTATTTATGCCCTGATCCTGATTATCCTTCTGTCGAAATGCGTTCGCCTCATGCGCACCTGCTCCTCCTCGCTGTCCTGCCTCAGCTGCTGACCGTGCACGGAACCCTCTCCCCCGACAGCCAGAAATCAAAGGGCAAACCGAAGGAGGCGAATGTGCTGCGTGGCCCCCAAGACAACGATGTTTTCGGCCTGGGACTGGTGAGCCCCGAACCGCTGGCCAAGGACATCCTGGCGCATCACAGGGCGTACTTCAAGGAGACGGGGTTGAGGCGCTTCAATGGCACTACATTGGGCTATGTGACACCGGTGAGTGGAGCACCATATTGAATTTGTGTATTTGTCGAATTGTTTAATTTGTTTGCAGTGGAACTCCCACGGCTATGATGTGGCCAAGATGTTTGCCAAGAAGTTCGATATCATATCACCCGTCTGGCTGCAGGTGGTGAAACAGGGCGATGGCTATGCCATGGCCGGAACCCACGACACTGACGCCGGCTGGCTGACCGATGTGCGCAGAAAGGGGAAGCTGGCGCACAATCAGCGGACTGTGAAGGGTACACAAAGCCCGATATTTGCTAATCCCTTGACTTAATCCAAGTTGTTTTCAGTGTTTCCCCGCTTCATATTCGATCACTTCACTGATCGCGACATTAAGCTGCTGCTCAGCGATGCTCAGGAAAGGACGAAGGTCAACGACGTGCTCATTAAGTCCTGCAAGGATAATGGCTTCGATGGGCTGGTCTTGGAAGTGTGGTCGCAGCTGGCAGGTCGTGTAGATGACAATATCCTCTTCGCCTTGGTCCTGCAAATGGGTAGATTTATCCTTTACCGGATTATTTAATCTCCTGCTCATCCTCTTTTTATTGCCCTTCAGCCAAAGAGTTTCAGAAGCAACAGCTGCGTCTTATCCTGGTCATCCCTCCCTATCGAAAGGACACGGGAAATCTTTTCGGAGAGAAACACATGGACAAGCTGTACAAGCACATCTTCGCTTTTTCTTTGATGACATACGACTTCTCTAGCGTCCAGCGTCCTGGCGCTAATGCTCCCCTGTACTTTGTGCGACAAGCGGTGGAGACCATTGCGCCGAAGGGCTGTCCAGATATGGAGGCGAAGCGAGCTAAGATTTTGCTGGGCTTGAATATGTATGGGAATGATTACACCCCCGATGGCGGCGGACCCATCACCTTTTCGCAGTACTTGGATCTGGTCAAGCATGTAAAGAAGCACTTGACCTATGACGAGCGGGATGTGGAGAATTTCTTTGAAGTCAAGTGAGCTTCTTATTTTTCCTGTTTGATATGTAAGGGTATAAATGCTGTATTCCTTTTTAGAAACGAAGACGGTCGGCACATTGTGTTCTATCCCACCTTGTACTCCATTAATGAGCGCATCAAGCTGGCCCAAGAGTTGGGCACTGGGATTTCCATCTGGGAACTGGGCCAGGGACTAAACTATTTCTACGATCTCTTTTAATCTCGGAAGCATACAATGCACAAGCAACAATATTCCAGAATAAACTGTCCGCTTAAGTAGCCAATAGCTTGTAATATTTTAAAATAAATAACATTTCGAAGAATTATGCTTTTACTTTGTAACTTTACGACCGTTATTGTATTTTTACATAATAATTTAGGGTTTTTGAACGCATTTATCGCGCTGAATTTAGAACCACCTTATAAAATCTGTTTAAATTTTTTAAAAGGCTATTACTAATAGTTGAACTTGTTTGACAAAATGTATTTTTTTTATTTAATCCCTAAATAAACTAATTTGTTTTATTCAACTTTCAAATGGTTTTGGTATTTGTCTGGTATATTCTTCAGACTCCTTGGCAATTTTACGAGGTGCGGTCATACCTAGGGACCTAGTAAACAAATTAAAAACTTATTATTTTGTTCTTACTCGCGAATGCCCTGAAAGTGTGCTTAATAAACATGTGCTATGGATAAAGAACAATTTATAACCGACTTTCCCTTTAAATAAGTAAAACTTGAAACCAAATAACTATAATTATAAACTAAAAAGCCGCTTAAGCCTGTTCTTCAATGAAATATATGTACTTAAGTTTATAGTGTAAATATTGACCAAGATCAAGATGCGATGGCTCTACGCCTGCTTTGTGATCGTGCTCTGCGCCCTGATCTTCTGCGAATATGTGGCTGACTTTGTGGTTCTGCAAAAGTGCAAATGGCCGGAGATTAAGCGGAAGAAGTACGTGGACGATCCGCTGCGAGCTATGATTATAGCAGATCCACATCTCCTAGGGCCACATCGCGGTCACTGGCTTGACAAATTGTACCGGGAATGGCATATGACGCGGGCCTTCCGGGCAGCGTCGCGGCTCTTCCAGCCCGATGTGGTTTTTGTCCTCGGCGATTTGTTCGATGAGGGAGATATGGTGAGCGATAAGCAGTTTCAGGAGTATGTGTGGCGGTACCTGAAGATGTTTCACCTGCCGCCGGGTATACCGCTTATCAGCATTGTGGGTAACCACGACGTCGGCTTTCACTATAAGTAAGTACCATATCGCTTGATAGCTCTCAGATTGTAATCTTTTCCTTTTACTCTTTTTCTCGAACCACGATCCTAATAGTCTCATTCATCTTCCAGAATGCATCCCTTCTTCATGGTGCGATTCGAAAACTATCTAAACAACTCTCTGGTGAACCTGTACACCATCAAGCAGATTCACTTTGTCCTGATCAACTCGATGGCCATGGAAGCGGATGGCTGTATGTTCTGTACGCAGGCCGAGGATCAACTGAAGAACATCTCGCGCACTCTCCACTGCATGAAGTACCCGCTGGAGGCGGAGTGCGCCCGTACGCGACGGCATCCATATAGCCAGCCCATCCTGCTGCAGCACTTTCCCACATACCGCGTCTCGGATGCCGCGTGCCAGGATCACGATGCTCCCTATATAGAGGGCTTCCGCGAACGCTTTCACGTTCTGTCCAAGGATGCCACGGACATGCTGGGGGACCTGCTAAAACCGAGACTGGCTTTTGCGGGCCATTCGCATCACTATTGCCACAGTGTCAACCGATTGGGCATCAACGAGTACACGGTGGCGTCCTTCAGCTGGCGGAACAAAGTCAATCCCAGTTTCATGCTGGTGGGTACAAAAGAGAAGGTAAACTCTAATCTAAGACTAATCCTTTCGTATTTCGTTAGGCTACGATAACCCCCGACGACTACGTGGTTGCAAAGTGCAAAATGCTGCCGCAGCAGTTCGTCTTTAATAGCTACCTAAGTGCTGGCATCCTCTGCCTTGTTGTTATTGCGTTCCGGCTTCGCCAGTGCATATGGAAAAGGGCCCAGACCTCGCCAGATCCTCGGAAGGACAATTAGTTATAGTAACCCTTAAGGATAAAGTATACAAAGTGCATCCTCTTTTGTGATTACGCCTGAATGGGGCATAGTTTAGACACTAGACAAAGCCAGATTAAAGATTCCAGATCAAGACAGTTGTCATATCACTCCAGATTTGCCATTGCTTAAAATGATTTATAATTTCCATAGAGCATGCCAGGACATCGTGTACGATATATTTATTGAATTTATCACAGACAAAATGCTTGTAAAGTCACACGGAATACGTTATGAGACACAGTCTGCTGTCGACAACAAATGCCAAAGAATCATGCTTGCAACTTAGGCTGGAAATTGGATAAAAGAACGTGAATAAGAACAGAACCATTAAATAAAGCTAATGCTATAATACAATAATTACCCTACGCAGATTCATAGGTTCCTGTACTTCGGTTTCAATACACTACAGACTAGGCTACGCTTACATATAACTAAATTTACTAACTAGACCAACAAGTAGGGGTTCTGTGGAATATTTATATAGGAGCTTAAATTCCCTTTGGCTTGGCACAGAAAGTAAGACTGGTCTCTAGATTACAAGAGGTTTTTGTGCGCCTGCGTATGGGTATGGCGACTTTCGAAGCACTCCTTTGGAAGGAATCTAAAAATAAAGCTTGTATCAATCTCAAATCACAGGTATCCCCACAATGCTTACCTATGAATTACCGGGGATATGAGATCCGGATCAAGCGTCTTAGTATTCGTGGGCTTGGTTATTAGGGACACCAACGCTCCTACAACAATTACCGTGGCTACACCTATGGGATTTATCCAGTGATAGGACAGGCGATACAGCGGAAACACCTGCTCCTCGTCCACCCACATACTCTCGGGGAGCGTAACATTGCCCGCACATCCCTCCACGGATACGGGCAGCTTCTGAGAGTTCAATTCCCCAGCAGCAATAGTGAACTGCGTGCCGAAGGATATCCAACCGGCGAGCAAGGCACTAGCAATGCCACCCACAGCAGTGCCCACGGTATTGGCCCAGGGAACGAGCATTCCCAGGGTGAACAGGCCAAAAGTGGTCCCAGCTGCGATGGCTGTCATTGAAGTGCAAATGCTCAGGATTCCGCTCAGTTGTTCCAGGACAAAGACCAATGACAGGGCCACTATGCCAAGCACAATAATCGTGGATTTGACCAAAATGGTAGAGGCCCTCTCACTGGGTTGCATCTTGAAACAGCCCCGAACGATATCCTCCAGAATGACTAGGGACGTTGAGTTCAGCACCACGGAAAGTGAGCTCAAGGCAGCTCCAAATATTCCAGCTATAAACAAGCCGGGCATTCCGTAGATGTGACCCACACTCTGCACCACAAACAGCGGCAGGAGTTGATCGTCATGCTGAAGGGGGCAGACGGTTGAGATACAGAACTATAGTTTGTATGTAGAATTTACTCACCGTTATCATGCCGGCGCTGAGAGGATCGCAATCCTTGTACATCTCGAAGATCAGCAGTCCCACATAACAGCAAACGGAGACAAAGGCCGTCACGCCAATAGTAAATATAGCCATGGAAGCACGAGCCTTCTTAAGCGAGGGCAATGACATGTACCGCTGCACCATGGTCTGATTCACGGCATTAAACGAGGTCCAATAGGAGAAGCCACCGATGAGAACACTCCAAACGGTGTGACGAACATAAGGCGAGGGATTCGTATTGTTAAAAATCAACCGTCCACCTTTTGCAGCATCATCGAACAGGACGTCTAGGCCGTTGGCATAATAGGTGGCCAAGACAGCCACGGCCATAACGGATAGGAACATGACCATCGTTTGCCAGGCATCCGTGTGGACTACAGCCTTTATTCCTCCCTGAAAAAGATACACAAAGACATGATTAAGATTCAAGTCAAATCCTGTGAAACCTACCACAAAGGTGTAGAAAACGCAAACGACCACGATCACCACTGCAATCACATGGAGATTAATGCCTGAAACTGAAAGATTAGCTCAAGATTAGCGAGAAATTCAAATAAAAATGCCAAGTATACTAAACCTTACCCTGATTGAGAGCTATAGCTGGCACATAAACGATAAAGGGCAGAAAAAGGATCTGAAATCAAGCCAAGGATCAGCAATATTTTCACCTTTAAGTTAAAAGTTGTATCTCACCTCATCCAGAATGAACATAAACGATGCTATGCTCCTTATTACAGAGTGAAATCGCATCTCCAGGTACTGAAAAATAAATAAGATTGGGATTCAAAACAGCAGTATTGGTTTGGCAATAACAGAGTCTTGGCAACTTATTTTTCCCTAACCCATTTGTCAAGTGGCAACCGAACCGAAATACTTTGTAATTAATCATATCAGTTCCATGTCGCAACAAGTGGGCGAGACCAAAGTCCAAGAAATTCCACTCTAGGAAGGGGTCTCCGCCGGTTCTCAGTTAATTAAAATGTTCACTTCGCTTTCCGTTTGATTCCATTGATTGGCAAATGGGGAGAGAAAGAGAGCGCGGTGAAAGGGGCAGGAAGTAAACATATTCAAGAATGTAGTATATCAGTCTTATCAAAACTCAATGAAACATTCCTCAATAAAACATCAAAAATATATT
>JAEIIM010005831.1:0-22212 GCA_018874515.1 Drosophila greeni | reverse complement strand
TTGTTTTTCGAGCATGCATCGTGGAAAAGCCGTGGACGTGGAATTCTGGTACTACAGGGTCGTAAACACTACGACCGCACGCACACCACCACACACCGGGCAGCGTGCACACGTACTCGAGATCTGTTATATGCAGCGCGAAAAAAAACATAGAGAATGTAGAATGTAGAATATAGAATGTGGAATATGGAATATAGAATAGAGAGGAGAGAGGAGAGAGAAAGAGAGATTGGGGCGATTTTTCGGGTGGAATGATCTATTGGCCGGCAGCTCCCCCGCAACACTCACCTTCTTCCACTTTCCCGCCTGGGGAAATGACTCCTCCCTCTCTTCCACGTCCCTGGGCCAGACTTTATTAGTTATTAGTCAGCCGGCGGCAGCGATTGCGACTGCGACGGCGGCTACGACGACCACGACGACACCGACGACGTGTTTGTTTTGTTCTATGCACAAAAATCCAACTCTAGTATAAAGGGAGACTGAGAAGGAGAGAGTGAGAGAGAGAGCGAGCGAGATCGGCACTGGATTTTTTGGTGTGCAAAAAAATGCTGGCCTTTCTGCATGCCTCTCAATGTGTGTGTTTGCATGTGCGCGCTGCGTCTGGGAATTCTAATACCAAGAGGGGTTCTCGGTTTTTTGGTTCTACAAGTTGGCCCCCGCCGTCCTGCTGCTCTGCTCGCAACCAATCCTTTGAGTCTGGAGCGCGCTCTCTTGCTCTCCCACTCCACTTCGGGTTTCGTTCGGACTCTCTCTCGGCTGGCTCGCTCGCCCGATCCCGCATCCAGACGGACGCACACACAGACGCAGTGCCAAAATTTCGGGGAATAGTTTCGCCAGTGTGTGCGCGTTTTTTTGTTGTTTATTTTTTTGTATTTATTTATTTTGTTTTTTTTTTCGGCTGCCTAATGCGCTTTTTGTGAGTGCTGGACGTCGACGCTGGCCGCGACTGCGGCAGAACCAGAAGCGGCAGCGGCAGCAACTGGCACGGCACTCTCTTCTTCTTTAGCGCGAATTCAGTCGAGTTTCTACGCTTGCAATCATCAAACGCAACAAACACAAAACACACGCAAATCGGACTAGTCGCTGAGATCCGAGAGCCCGAGAACCCGCAAAACCCGAGATCCCGCTCCGTTTTCCCCCCCTCCCCCACGAAGTATTCGCGTCCGCGCATCCTGGGCGGCATCCCGAGGAGCAGCATAGCGATGGGATCGTCGCAATTAGTTTAGTTTAGTTTCGAGTGTCGTTCGTTCGGTCGGTCGGTCGGTCGCTCCCTCGCTTTGTCAGTTTTTCGGTTCGCTTCCCTGCTTCCAGCTAACGGTCCAGCTAGAGTGCATATACATGTGTGTGTGTGTGTGTGTGTGCGTGCCGTCATTTTTTTGTGTTGCTATTTTCTTTTGTTTTTCGAGTGTCAAAATTAAAAGCCACACCAGACACAACAGCTACGGTCACACCAGTCATAATTAATTAGTTATTGGGAACGTAAATAAAATAGAATTTGAAGAAATGCTCCAAACAGCCGTTAGTTGTTACACAATCCAATCCCAATCCAATCAGAGCAACACAACCCACAGCTGGAAGCAGCTCCAGCTCCAGTTCGAGCTTCAGCCGTAGCAGGAGTCGGGTTCCAATCGGAGCGAGCGCCGGCGGCAGGAAAGGTGAGCAGGCAACCGGAGAAACGGTGGGAACGGGATTCGCGCTGCGCTCACTCACTGGAAAGCGCAGTGGGAATGGCAATGGTGGTAATGGGATGACGTGCATTCCCGTGATATTCCCATAGACCAAGACAAAGAGAACTTGAGGCTTTTGCGTGTGAGTTTGTGTGTGTGTGGGGGAATTGCTATTAATACATTGACACACTCGCACACACAAGCATAATAATAATAAATGTCAAAAATAGAAAATAAAAAAGTGCAGTAAAAGGGGCGCACGCCTGGCGGACTTATCTAATAGTTTTCACTTTCAATGTCGAGCGAAAGCTCTCTCTCTCTCTCTCTTGGTGCTTATCTGTGCGAGCGGGTGACGCGCTCTCTTTCTTCCTCTCTGTGTGTGTGTTTCTTTTTAATTCGAATTCTGTGTTTCGGTTTCGATTTCGATTGGGTTTTGTGCGTGTGTGTGTGTGTGTATCTGCAAGATGTGCAGATGCGTCTTCCAGTCTCCATTAGCTTCTTTCCAGTCTCCAAATAATGCTTAAGCCTGTAATCTGCTTAATTTAACAAATGAAGAATAAAACAAAGGGGAAAGAAAAAAATCTAAATAATATAAATAAATTAAAATTTTAATTCTGCATTTTTTTTGTTGTTCCCCAACACAAGTGTGTTCTTGTTATACTCGCATTTGTTATAATTTCGTTTTTTCCCCACTTTGCGATGCGTTTGCTGTTTTCTTTAGCCTCTTCCTCAGCTTTATTTGTTGTTGTTTTTTATATATATAATTTTTTTTTATGGTTTTTTGCATTCGTTATAAATTTTTTGCGCCGTCTGCTCAAGCCGTCTGCTTCTTCTTTCTTAAAAGCATTTCGCGAGTGCTAATTGTCGTCTTGATAGTTTTATTTAATTCTGATTCTGATTCTGATTCGCCGTGTGACATAGAAATGGGTTTTTGCTGCCAGCTATTCGTCGTCGCCGCCGTGGTTGACATTTTAAACTGCATTTGTTAACAATTTTCGAACATTTCGCATAGTTGCAAGCGCAAAAGAAAACAGTGAAAAATAAAATAAATACAGAGAATACTAAAAAAATAAAAAAAAAACAACAGAGCAGCAAAAAAGCCATGGCAAAGCAGAAACAAATGCTTCAACTTTTCCGCGGGCACAGCACGAATCCCCTCGGTAGCTGTGTCTCTGACTCTGACTTTTTTTTCTGATCCATTTTGTAATCCGATTGCGACTCGAATTCTAATTGTTTTCCCTTGGATTTTTCCCTCTTTTTTGTACATTTCCAGTTAAGTAATCACTAAGTGAACACACAGCCCAGGAAAGTACTAGTACAACAACAACAACTATTCAACAACAACAACAACTTTCAACAACAACAACAACTTTCAACAACAAGAACTAACAACCAAAGAGCATTAGCCAGAAGCCAGTAGCTGCCACTGAGCTTTCTGTCCTTCCCAAAGGACAGGAAACCTGGCACTCAGGCACACATAAAGCCGCCAACATACGCAAGAAGGTGACCTCGAAGAAGGCCAGCGTTGTGACGGTTGACGACGATCACAACAACAATAACAACAGCAACCATAACAACGACCACAACGCTCGGCAGGCAACCAACAACAACAACAATACACCAACAGCAATTACTCCAACACCAATAACTCCAACTCGTACACCAACACCCGCTGATTATCAGGATCAGGATCAGGAACAGCATCAGCATCAACAGGACCTCCAAACAAGCGACATCATGGACGATACACAGCACTTTTGTCTGCGTTGGAACAACTATCAGAGCAGCATCACCTCGGCCTTCGAGAATCTGCGGGACGATGAGGCATTCGTCGATGTGACGCTAGCCTGCGAGGGCCGGAGCATCAAGGCACATCGCGTCGTCCTTTCCGCCTGCAGTCCCTACTTCCGCGAGCTGCTCAAGGTGAGTTTGTTGTGTACATATATAGGTTAAGTTTTGGGTTCTAGCAGGAATGAACTTGTTTTGTGGAGAGTTATGGCTTTACTAGGGATTTTTTTTTAATTTTTTGATAGTTAAAAGTAGGTCTAAAATTAAAAAGTAACTTGAGGAAACTAAGAAGGGATCAAAAATTAACTGTTATGTTTAATTTTTATTGTTTTGAGTTTAATATAAACTTTAGTACAAATCCTTTTGGTTTTCTGCAGGAATGAACTTGTTTTGTGGAGACTTTTGCCTTTTGTAGGGTTTTTTTTTATATTTTAATTGTTAGAAATGTATCTAAGATTACAAGTAACTTGGGAAGTAACTGCTATGGCTTATTTATTGAATTTTTTTTCCTGTAATCAAAATTAGCTTAAATCCCTTTGGGTTCCTGCAGGAATGAACTTGTTTTGTGGAGAGTTTTATGGAGACTTTACTAGGTTATGCCTTTTCTGACATTTCAATAGTTAATAATTGGTCTAAGATTAAAAGTAGCTTAAGACATAAGTACTATAGTTTATTTAGTCAAAAAGAAGTTGAATCCTTTTCGGTTCCAGCAGGAATGAACTTGTTTTGTGGAGAGTTCCATGGAGACTTTTATCTACAATGTTATTTTAGGTATTTTTCAAGTTTAGGAAACAAAGAAACAAGGGAAAACATTTATTTAAAGAGTTTCTTTTCTTGCATGACGATCTTTATGCGTGTGTGACCCACTTATCTCCCTCCTCTTGCAAGTTGCAACACATGTGTGCTGCAGCTACAGCTTCCTGCTTCCTGGGGGTGCTCTCTGCATACATTATATACCACAAAAATGCTAAAAAGAGATCACCAAAAGATCTGAAATCACAACGAACTGAAAACGGTTGCAGCTGTGTGTAATTTTTAGGCTAAAAAAGTGTGGCATTTAGCTTGAATTTTAATTTATTTTGTGGCAAATTGGAGTTGGGGTTGGAGAAACAAACTGCCGCGATAGACACGCCACGGAAGGAAACCGGAAGGAGCTGCAACACGGCATTAACTCTGGTCCGCCTCTTACTTAGTTTTTTGTTTCTGTTTATTTACCTGCTGAGTTTTTGCGGTGCAAATGAGTTGGACTTGGCAAGGACTTCTATATAGTCATACTTATATATATATATCTACCTTTTTGCGGGACAACGCGGCGTATGATTGATTTGTGTGCTGCGATCATGCAACGCATAGAGCCTGCCCCTCTTCTATATAGAACAGGTCAAAAGGGGCTAATCCTTGAGGCCCCAAGTAAAGTTCTTGCAACTAATGCAGCCTTTTCCCCCCCAGGCTTGCTTCATTATTTTTATTATGACATTAAAATTATGTGAATCGCTGTTGTTGCAACGACAACAGCCACGACGATGGCGACGACGTTTGCCCGCCAAAACTTTGCCGCGTTCTCTGTGGCTCTGTGCCTCTGCATTGAAAATATTTGCACGCAATTGCGGTTTTTGAGCCAGTTAGAGTTTTGCCATTTTTGCCATTTGCATTGTTGGGAGCTGTCAGCAAAGGGAGGGAGGAGGGGATGAGCAGGGGGAAATTTGGGACTGCAGCAGAAATTATATAAATTACAAAGTGCCCGCACTCCCATGGCTCCTCAGTTACTCTGTCTCTTTCGACATGATTTGTTAACATGATAGAAAACTTGCTGCCTTTTTCCGTTATTACAAACAAAAAAGAGGTGGAGGGAAGTTGTTTGGTTTTTGGATCCTGGCTTTTGTAGGAACTGCAATTAGGAGAAGCTACCTCCCAGCTCCAGATGATTACGCAACAGAGAGAGGGGTAGGCAGGACAAGACAGGACAAAACAGAACAAAACAGGACAGAACAGGTCCTGGGGTACCGAAACAAGAACATGTCAAGTCGCTGGCAAAGTTTTGCAGCGATTCTCCTCCAGCTTATTCTTTCCAAAAATAAAGAAGAACTGCAAAAGTCGGCATTTAATTTGTTAAAAAGGCCAACTAAATGCAATGGGACAAAAAAAAGGAAAAACAAGAAAAACAGCAACAGCGACAACAAAGAAGGGGGGGAAATTATTATGTACCCAAGAAATTAGTATACAAAACTTTGCTGGGCCTGGGCCTTGCACCAACACAAAAAAGCGGCACAAAACTTTGTAAATTCAATTTGAAATACATACAAGTGGGCACTGTCGGACCCACGTTGGGCGCCAAAAAATGTTAATTCAAGGAGGAGCAGGAGAGGGAGAAGGAGAGGGAGAAGGAGCAGGAGAGGGAGAAGGAGCAGGAGAGGGAGAAGGAACAGGAGTAGGACCAGGAAACCCTGCACAATGGCAGGCCAGAGACACAGAGTGGACAGGACTCCTAGCACTTGGCTCTTCGCCCAGCTGCAGGCCAGACTCAGGGACCATCAGAGACCAGAGACCCCGCCCCAGAGTACTTGGCGTCGCAATTGTGCGCGACTTTGCGCCTATGCATAAATATTTAATTAACTGCAGCGCATTATTTTAATTAGGTGTAAAAACTGCCAAAACAACAAAAGACAGCGACAAACTGCTGCTGGGAATCCTAAGGGAGCAGGGTCAGAGAGGTGGCTGTTAATAGCTGTTGTTTGCTAAAAGCATTCTGGCTTTTGTGTAAAACTGGCCACGCCCTCGGCCATTTGCATTGTGTTGTGCCAGCTGCAGAGATCGAGATCTTCATTGCTCTTGCCTCCCATCAAAGCTGACCTCGATTTTGCAATCTCTCGCAAATACTTGATATCCAAGTTGCGTGTATCTGCGTGTGAGTGTTGCACAAAAGGCAAGTAAATATATATATAAGACAACAACGACGATTGGGATGTGCGATCTTCGAGGAGGGAAGCGGCAAGACTTGACCCAATTTCTAGCAGGCAGGCAGCTCCCTTTGTTGGAGTTCCACTTGATAAGTGAAACTCGCACACACACACAGCAAGCGGCAGAAACTGGAATGCACTGGCCCTGAACAGGGACAGAGGCAGGGACAGACACCACACATGGCACAGAGGCAATGCAAGTCTCGCAAAACCGAAACTCGTAAAGCGAAACGTTCAAATCGTTGGCTCTTGTTGACATTTGCCTTCTTATTTGCTGTAATTTATTATCGTTTTTGTACTTTTTATAACATAATTTTCTTCATTTTCTTAATTTTTTGTTATTTTTTGTAATTTGTTGCCTCAATTGAAGGTTGAAAGATAATAATTGTCAGGGTAAACACCATAAAGTAGGGCCTATCTTGGTTACTTTGTGACTAATCCCCCCCTCTTACATTGGCTTACTTACAGAGCACACCCTGCAAACACCCGGTCATACTGCTGCAGGATGTTAACTTCATGGACCTGCACTCGCTGGTGGAGTTCATCTATCATGGCGAGGTGAATGTGCATCAAAAGTCGCTGCAGTCATTCCTTAAGACCGCCGAGGTACTGCGCGTCTCGGGCCTAACACAACAGCAGGCAGAGGACACACACAGCGTGAGTTTAACCTAAGATAAATCAAGATTTTATATAAATTAATATGATTTCTATTACCCTATAGCACTTGGCCCAAATCCAGAACCTGGCCAATGCCGGCGCCGGACGCACACCCTTCAATTCGCACTCACACTCTCACGCCCACTCGCATCCACATCCCCACCATGGCTCCTCGATACACGACGATGGCGGCGCCTCCACACTGTTCAGTCGCCAGGGTGCGGGCTCACCGCCACCGCCCGCTGTGCCGTCGCTGCCCACGCACATCAATAATCAGCTGCTGAAGCGCATGGCCATGATGCATCGCAGCAGTGTTGCCGCCGAGGAATCATCGCATGCTCTCAAACGGCCACGCGGCTCTGATAACAATAATGGTGGCTTGCCGCTATCCGGCGGTGGCGGCGGAGGAGGTTCCGGTAGCAATAATAACAGTAGCCCGGACTTGCCATCGCTCCATCATGCCCGCAGCACTTCGCCACAACAGACACCGGCCGATTTTAGCACGATTAAGCACCACAACAACAACAATACGCCGCCGCTCAAGGAGGAAGGAAAGCGTACGTTTTGGAGATACTTCTTAGGGGAACCTTAAGTAAATTTGTTCTCTTTTCTCCTAACAGGCAACGGACCCACTGGCAATGGCGCTAGCAATGGCAACGGAATCTCGATTAGCGACAAACTGGGCAGCCTGACACCCTCGCCTTTGGCCCGGGCCTCTGCCGGTGCCGATGATGTCAAATCGGAGCCCATGGAGCTGGTCTGTTCGACGAATAACAATGCCAATGCGAATGATGAGCACAGCAATGATTCCACCGGCGAGCATGATGCCAATAGGTCCAGCAGCGGTGATGGCGGCAAGGGATCTTTGAGGTGGGTTTTCTTAGTTGATTTTTGTAGTTTTTCTTATCTTAAATAATTGTTATTATAGTTCCGGCAATGATGAGGAAATTGGCGATAGTCTTGCCACGCACCATGCCGCCCCGCAGTTCATAATGTCGCCGGCGGAGAACAAGATGTTCCAGGCAGCCGCCTTCAACTTTCCCATGAGCAATCTCGATCACTCAGCGTTGCTTGGTAAGTTTAATGGCTGACTAACTTAAACTAACTGAGTACTAACTAAAGCTTTTCTGCTTTCTTTACTCTTTCTTCTTTGCTTTCTTTTTCTCTTTCTCTTCCTCTGTTTATCTTGCTCTCCTTCCCTTTGGATCCTTGGAACTATCTATGCCTTCCTCCAGGTCTCAACACCCAGTTGCAGCAGTCCGGTGACCTCGCCGTTTCCCCCCAAGGTGAGTCCAAGCCTTTCACTATCCGTATTCTCTATTGTTCCGCTCTATTTGCGCTCAAAAAAAAAAAAACTATATAAAAGAAAAAATACAAAAAAGCTCATTATTACATTTTTTACATCAAATGCAAATGCAAATGCCAAAAAAAAAAGAAAAGAAAAAAAAGAAAACTTTTTTTTACCAAGAGTCAAAAAAATAAATATATCCAAAGTCAGAATAACCCAGAATACTCAAAGAAATGAAAGGCAAAAGCAACCAAAGCTAAAAGTAAACAAAAAAAAAAAGAGTCCTAAGTCTAAAGTAAAGAAAGAACACACAAAAGTCCAACAAAAATCCAAAAAACTTTCAAGTCCCAGACCAAAGATCAGGTTGCAAGTTCAAAAATTGCTTGAAAACTGCTCGAAGAGATCCCTAATTGATATTTTATAATTTTGCAAACTTGTTTGATCCTTTTTGATCTTGTTTAAACCTGTTTGATCTTGTTTAAATCTTGTTTAATCGTGTTTGATCTTGTTTAATCGTATTTAATCGCGTTTAATCGTGTTATCGTTTCATTTAAATCGTTTTTGTTATCGTTTTTTCTATTTTTACTTATCGCTTTCGTTGTCCTTTTCGTTTCTTTCGATTTTTGCGTTTGCCACTGACTGTCGGAGGACACACACCACATATCGCACAGGTGTCGCGCTCAGTAGCAGGACTTTTGATTTAACTTTCGATTTATTTCCCGTTTGACTCAACTCTTGAAATCCGCAAAAAGAAAAAAATGAAAATAAAAACCACCACCCACCCCCCAAAGAACCACCCCCGAAAACAACCAACCCCCTCAAAACCCCCTCAGTACGAATTCGAACTTGATCCTTGGAAGCATAAAAAGGAAACCAAACGACAAACTCAACGAACTCAACAAAGACTTTGACCCACTGCTCCTTGCGATTTCAAGTCGAGTTCCCTTTTTTTGAATCCGTAGCCGTATGAAGCGTATAAAAATTTCTTTTCTTGTTTGATTGTTTCGATGGTAAATGTTTTCATTTGTTTCGGTCACAACACAACCAACCACCCAACCACCCACCACGATCACAACCACCATATGACCATGACACACCCATGCACCACCCGCCAGGAGAACAGAGTTTAAAAACAGAGTTTACCTAGAACTTGTAATATCAACTGTTAGCCTAAAAATTCTCCTGCGTTATGCATCTTATTATAGGATCCTTGATAGAGATTAGTGTGGCAGCGTTTTAATTGCTGAATACCCCACCCTTCGTTCTACTGTTGATGAACTTGCTTTGAAAATTAATTAACTGCCAACCACCGACACCGCCAAAGCCGCAAAGTGTTTAGCAAAATTCTATCACAAGTTCATGCCCCCATACACATGTGTGCAGGCCTGCGGTTAGGCCACAACAATTCTGCTCTCAGCTATCAGGCTTGCCAGTACCCTTCAGCTTTCAGCTATCAGGCTTCCCAGGACCCTCCTGCTTTTAGCTTTCAGCTCTCAGCTCCCAGTTCCCATCACTTATTTCCTCCTGGCTCTGTGAGAGACTCCTCCTGTTTGGTGTGTGTATTTCTTGCTACTTTTATTTGGCAGCTGTTTTGCTCCATTCGATCAGCCATCGCACACGCACACACCATGTCCCTGAACCTGAACCCAAGAACAGATTACACAAAATAGAACCGAATGCTACCAAGATACTAAAACGTGACGAAAGAGATTACTTTATGTTCGTGTTTATTATGTGTTTCTAAAATCGTTGTAATTCCGTTTTTTTAGTTTTCATTTCCGTTTCAGTTTCGTTGTTTCGTTTTTTTCGTTCCGTTCCGTTTCATTTTTGTGTGCTAAAGTAAAACCACTCAAAACTCCCAGCTAAATGTTACTTACAAGAACAAAATAAAAACAGCAAAAACGCACTCACACACACACACACGCACACACACGAAACACACACAAACCCACACATGCAGAGAGAAAAAAAAGGTCCCCTATAAGTACAAGTTTTTTGTTCCATTTCCCATTTTTTTTTTAATTTTCAAAAAGGAAAGTTTAATAATTATCAGTTTGGTTTTGAAGCCTATGATTTCCCTTTTAAAGTAGAAAACCAATTTGCGATTTTCTTTGCGTTGTTACCCCCACCCCTTTTTCTGTTTTGTTTCATTCCAAAGTTCCAGAAGAAAGAAAAAATAAGAGAACACTAGACATGAAACGGAAGAGAGCTCCTCTCTCTCTCGAAAAAAAAATAAACAAACACCGAGTACATTTTGCAATCGAAATTTTATTGGTGTCAACTTTTAGTTTCCATGTAAAACGCAACGCATTTGAAGATCGAATATATACATAATACCCTTACATAATATATATATATATATTGAATATTGAACTCTTTCCTTTATTTGTACGTCGTCGTGCTTGTGTCTAAAACTATGTAAACCCACCCGAAAAAAAAACAACAAATTAACCATCCATTGACCCGCTCCGCCCCCCCCCCAAAACCCAACCAACAGCAAAGTCAAAAGAAAAGCTTTATTTACAACAACCAACAAAAAACAACAAAAATTGCATTCGAACGAATTTTCACATTCATTTTCAATGTGTCAAAAGAAAATTATAGAAAAAACAACTGCGAAGCCCCTAAAAATCTTAAAGAAAAAATATGCCCCTGTCTTTGTGACGATGGAAAGGGACACTCATTTGCTCCCCTTTTCACTGTTCCGCTTTTCGGTTTTGTTCCAGACCCATTTTTCAGAGTTGTCTTTTGTACCTTGCCCCCTGAATTCGGCCATACACATAAACAACACAATTACACCACAAATCCTCACCCCCCTAGGTACAGTCTACCTTATATATAGAGTCTACCCTTTTTACACCAACCACAGACTCTCAGAATTCCAACAAATAGGTACTTCTCCGCGTTCAGGTTCCTCTCACCTATTGGCATTTGATCCCACACACCAAAAGTACAGTACACACTCACAGGGCGTACAGTTGTGCTTCGTTCCGCTCTGTTCCGTTCCATTCCATTCCGTTTCTGCTTGAGAAAGAAACGGTAAAAAACGGAAAATAAGGTCACACTGCAGCTCACACACACATAGACTCACCACAGGACGCACACACGCACACGCACTAGACCCTCCCCTGAAAAATCACTGAGAGCGAACCCCCCCCCCCAGGAGTCGTTTAAGGACCCCCCCACCCCATACACTCACCCGCTCACACACACACACACACACAAGCCCGCACCCACACACACACACACATACATGAACTCGTTTAAGCGCTCCAACAGCTAACAAAAAAAATAAGATCTAACCTAGAGCTAACCTCTACTTTACTTTCCAATTGTACTAACCACCGACCAAAAAGGTCCTCCCTGGATAAAACATATATATATATATATATAATATATATACTACCTACCCCAACACAAACAAACAAACACACACACACACGCAAACTGGTGTGATATTGTTAAGAATTGATTGATCTAACCCCGCCCCCTGTATACGTATTATAAATCCGCTTTACTAAAAAACAAACCCCCCCAAAAACTCCCCAAAGATACAGCCACAGGCGACCCAAGCAGACAACTCGATACATGAATACAATCTCACACCTTATCCTTTATCCTTAAGCCCCCCCCTCAAACCACCCAACCAAACCCCAAACCAGCACTAAAACTAAAAAGAACACAAAAACTGATCAAGAAAAACAAACAACTCAAGGCTTCAAGTATATAAAATTGATTGATTGACCAACCGCTTTAAATTACGCTCTATATATATACATATATATTTGTTGCTATTCCTATTATTAAAAAAAAATACAATCAAGAACACATACATACACACACAAGAACACAACAACAACAAAAACAACAACACAGAGGCAGAAAGAAGAATCAGTTACTTAGCTTTACGTAGAATTAAAAACCCTAATTTAACTTTAACTCCCATGCGAAGGCATTCAAAATTCACTAATTTTAAGTTCCGATTTGAAACTAGAAATCGAAAATAATCGAGAAAAAAATTAATCGCAAAAAATCGATAAAAAAAATGTATCCACCGATCACTGATCACCAATTATCGACTACCGATCACCGATCTATTTAAGTTACCAACTAAGCACACACAAAATTGATGAAAATCGATTGATCGAAATGGAAAGCGGCTGAAGGGATGGAACAGATATATCGATATCTATCGGAACACTGAGATTTGAAACACAAAAATCGTAGAGTTTGTTTTCCAATTCCAACCATTCCAACCCTTCAAAAGCATTTCAATAATATGAAAAAACTAATAGAAAAAAAGAGCTATGTAATCTAAGCACAATTGTACATTTTACAAAATTTTTGCTATCATGGAACAATTGAAATTGAAACTGAAACTCGAAAAATCGAACTCGAAAACCAGTAAAGTTAAGAGCCCAGAGAGAAGAGAGGGTGATGATGATAAAGATGATGAATATATAAGTGAAGATGACGGTGATTTTGGCGAGGGTTTAATTTTAGTGCTTATTAAGTGACACACCCTGAAAACACACAGTTCCCCACCACCCCCTAAGCCCACACACAAACACAAAGAACACACGCAACACACACACACACAGAGACACCGAGGAAGGAACACAGAAAAAAACAAGAACACTGGAAAAGAACACACAGAACACAACTACTACTAGAACTTAACGGTGATGGTGTTTGAGACACAACAACACACACACAGATACAGGGGAAACCGAACAACACACACACACACTCACTCCTCTATAGCTCCTCCTTCTCTCACGTTTGTACTTTAAAACAAAATAAGAAACTTCCTTCTTTTCCCTATTCTAAAATCCCCTTGTAAATTACCACACTGCACACTTGGTAATGAGCTAAACAACAATTACAACCAACAAAACCCAACAACAAAAACCACAAACCAACAAACAAACAACCCAAAACACCAGCCAACAAAACCACCTTTGAACCTCAAACCAAAAAAACCACAGAGAAAAAAAAGAAAAGAAAAGAAGAACAGATTTAAAAAGAAGAAGAAAACAAGAGAAGAATTGAAACCCCGAAGAATTTAGCGTCTCTCTCCACAACAGTCGATCAGATCGAGAAGAAACAAAGAACGAAAGAAACGAAAAGAAACGAAAAGAAACCATTAACAATTCGCAACGTCGACGAACAATCAAAAAAGAAAGTAAATTTCTCATACCAACCCCCCCTTAGACCCGTTCAGAAGAATTCCCCACCAGAAGAATCAACGTTTTCTTTTCCACAACTGCCCCTTTCCCGATCTCGATAATTATCCTGATCCTTGTTCCAAACTATCTATCTCTTCGTCCCCTCTGTGTCTCCCTCTCTCTCTCTCTTCCTATATGTCTCTTTATCTATCACTCTCTCTCTCTCTCTGTCTCTCTCTAATGTCACGCACAAGAAAAAGACAAAAAAAGAAAACAGATTGAACAATCGAAAATAAATCCAAAGTTAAATTTAGCCAATTAGCTGAAGCTGAAATCGAAGTTAAAGTCGAAGTTAAAGTTGAAGCAGAAGCTAAAAAGCTTTAAAAAAAATAAAGCAACTTACTTATATTTGATGCAAAAAATGCTACAAAATTCATTTGTTTCGACCTACAAAAATTCGGCAAAACCAGAAGAAAAGAAAAAACACAGAAAGAATCAAAAAAGAATCGAGTCAAAATTCCAAAATTTCAAAATTCCAAAAATCCGAAGACAAAAATCCGAAGCCAAAGAGAAAAATTGAGGCAAACACAAATTATAGAAAAAAAAATACCAAAAATTCCAAAAAACCAATAAATAAAACTCGTTGTCCTTGGGCTAATGCGACGTTTTCTGACTTTCTTCCCCACTTTGTCGTCAGGTAAACTGACGACAAATTCTACAACTACAACAATAAACAACAACAACAACAACAACTTGATTACCAACAACAACAACAACAACAACAACAACAACAACAACAACAACAACGTTTACTCCCTACCAACCAACTACAACAACTCAACAACAACAACCAACTACAACCACAACTCCAACTCCAACTCAACAACAACAACAACCAAAACTCCAACAACTCCAACAACTCCATCACCAACAACAACAACAACAATAACCCGTACTCCAACTCGACTTACAGCCATCACAAGTGCCTCCGGCATCTGTGGCCTTAACCTCTCCACATTCGCAGCCAACGGAAGCAGCAACGGCGGCCTCTCGGTTACCGCCCTGCAGCAGCATCCACATTCGCACCACCAGCAGCAGCATCAGCACCAGCATCAGCATCAGACGTCGCAGCACCAGAGCTCACAGCAGCAGCAGCAGCAGCAACAAGGTGGCAGCAGCTCCGGCAGCCAGACGCCCAACGGCATCCTGGGATCCTGCAGTACACAAACGCCCAACACGGCGGCCACCACGGCCCAGCAACAAATGCTGGCAGCGGTAATGGCCAACATGGCGGCCTCGGCAGCCTCGGCCTCAACTAGCGGCAGTGCCAATAGCTCCCTGAACAATTCCAATGCGGGTCTTAATACCTCGGGAGGCGGTGGTGGTGGTGCTGGAGGTGGCAATAGCGGCAGCAGCGGTGGTGGCAACGGCGGACTTAGCAGTGCAACCAGCGGCGGTGATGATTTCCGCTGCAATCCATGCAACAAGAACCTCAGCTCACTGACACGCCTCAAGCGTCACATCCAGAACGTGCACATGCGACCCACCAAGGAGCCCGTGTGCAACATCTGCAAGCGCGTCTACAGTTCGCTGAATAGTTTGCGCAACCACAAGAGCATCTACCATCGCAACCTCAAGCAGCCCAAGCAGGAGCCGGGTAGCGCAGTGGCCGCCCAAGCGCCAACCGCCAATAGCTTCTATCATCAGCAGCATCAGCAGCAGCAGCTCAATCATCACTCGTCCTCCTCCTAGGGCTTCATGTACTTTGACTATCAGCAGCCGCGCCGTCATCACCCACAGCAGCAGCCACATCAGCACCAACACCACCACCACCGGCACAGCGACGGAGGGTTTTCCAGTTGAGGGAAGGGAAGGGCTCACCTTAGTCGGTTCTTGTAAGGCACACACAGGAGACAACAACACATGCAGAACGGTGCTTTTGTACACATATTTAACTTTTAGGATGGGGTCGAAAGAGAGACACAGTCTAGGCTAGTTACAATTAGTTGCCTTTGGTAGTTGCTAAGCACAGGATACACAGTTTATACAAAAGTAAATCGATAGTCGTAGATATATCCATGTCCCCACTTTTGGCACTCTGAGAAAGTCATTTTTATGGAATGCGTGACAAACTCATTCCAAAACCATGAAAAATATCATGCCACATGCCTTACCCATTCCCTACTCCTGAAAAAGTCATGCCTTACCCTTTCCCACCTCATGCCTTACCTATTCCCCAACCCATGCCCTACTCATGCCTTACCCATTCCCCAACCCATGCCCTACTCATGCCTAACCCATTTCCCAACTCCTGAAAAAGTCATGCCTCACCCATTCCCTACTCCTGAAAAACTCATTCCCCAACCCATGCCCTACTCATGCCTTACCCATTCCCCACCTCATGCCTTACCCATTCCCCAACCCATGCCCTATTCATGCCTTACTCATTCCCTTACCCATTCCCCACTCATTCCCCTACCACATTCCCAATTCATTCCCAATTCATGACCCATTCCCAATCCTACACCCCATCTACACACCATTATTGTCGTCAGCTATACAAGTCTTAATAACGTTAAGTAGGAGCTAGAACAGTCGCGGCTGAGCAAAGCAGAGAGGTGCCCGTAGTGAATTCTTCGAAATGGCTTTAACTAAATACAATTTATCAGATTTTGCAGAGAAGAGCAGCGTGGCGTTGTTCTAAATTATATATATAGTATATATACAATATCGATTATCGATCACGTTAGACGTACGATTTAAATCTCTCTCTTTCTCTTTAATGCACTGAAATCAAGAAAGACCAAGCTAAAGTTTTACAGTTTTTACCTAAACAAACACACAAAAAGCATATATAAAAAGTATATAGTATATATGATATATGATATATATATAGAATGTTGAAAAAGCGTTACTATTTGACCAGGTTTTGTGGGGAGTATGGGGAGAAGAGCGAAAGGGAGCGAGCGACCGACCGACCGAACGACCGACCAATTGCAAAAGGATCTTTTCTTGAAATACTCTATAACCTAGGTAACGATTCTGGATAGTTAGGTTTAGGTCACACACCGTACACACACACACCCTAGACTAAGAGAAATGTTTAACCCATAGTTTGTAAGTGAATTTTTTTTTTTTTATTCTTTTTGCATTTTTTTGTATTGTATTTAATGTTAACCTAGTTATGCGATTATTATACATACATAATATATATATAGAAGCTAAGAAATGTTTTGACCCGGATACTTTGATATATTGAGTACACCTGTGTTCGTTAATGTTTAGTGCTGCTAAGTAAAGATACAGTTAAGATATATATATACCTATGATACAAGCAAAAATATATATCCATATATACACACCACACACGACCACATTACACCACAATCACAACCACCACCACAACAACCACACTAAAGCCAAGCAGTTGAGATCCATGTACGATGTACGATATAAGAGCGATTGCACTTGCGCTCTGTATTCGATTAATGATAATTACAATAAACGTCTACACATCAAAGCGAATATTTCATTTATCCCAAGTTCCCCCAGATATTCCCCAGATCCAACAACAAAAAAAAAACCCCCCCTGGTCTCAATGTTGTATGCATGTCACTCGAGGCGTCAGGCTCATACCGTGGGAACTAACCCCAAGTTAGGGCAGAACTTACCACAACTTACCTAACTCACCTTACTTACCTTACTTACCTTACTCTTAACTAACTCACCACTCCTGAAACCCCCCAGAGCTCCTCAGTGTGTGTTGAAGCCCGAATCCCGTGGGAACTAACCCCAGTTAGGGCAGAACTCACCACAACTTACCACCTTACTTACCTTACTTACCTAACTCACCTTATTTACCTAACTCACCACTCCTGAAACCCCCCATAGCTCCTCAGTGTGTGTTGAAGCCCGAATCCCGTACCGAACTGAATCGAACCGACACATTTTCTCTCTCAGCTGCAGGATCACTACTTTAAGCCCCATGATGAGCGCAAAAAACACAACTACTAATACTCAACAACCCACATCCACATCACCAACGTCCCCTAGGTGACCCCCCGATCCACACACACACACACACACACACCCACCACCGACCATTGGAGAAAGTCGTTAACCCTGAGTGTGTGTGTGGGTGTCCCCAAGAACCCAACAAGCACGTTAATCTCTACCGCACATTTGGCTCCCTATCCCAACCCCCGCCCCCAAATCCAGAACCCAACACAGGCAACGGTGCTGCGATTGAGTTTGAAAAAAAGAGACACTAGTGACAACCGCAAGAGCAAAAATTATTGACAACTTGCGACTAAAACTAAAAAAAAGAAATAACCAAAAAAAGAGAAATCAAAATAATACTAAAAACATATTTTATATATATACAAGAACAAATCAATCAGGCCAAAAACAAATGTTTCAAAATTTTGCTAAAAAAAAAAAAAAAAAAAATCCAAACTTAACAAAATCAAAATCGAAATCGAAAACGACCAACGACAAACGAAAATTGAACGCAAACAAAATTGGAATTAAAATTGATATCGAAATTGAATCGAAATTCGAACAATCGAGCAATCGATAGATCGACAAAACCCAAATCGATAACGAAATCGAAGACAAACAAATTGGTTTATCAAAAAAATCATCCACGAAACTCGAATCACACTCCAAAAAAAAATATATTGGCAAGACACCAACAAATTATTCACCAAAAAATAAAGGTCTCTCCCCCCCGCAACTCCATTCGGTGTTCGGGGGAGACGGCGCTTGACTTTCGAACTCGAATTCGAGCTTGAGTTCGATTTTTCGAGTTCAAGTTCGAATTTGGGTTCAAAGTCTGCCTAGTCGAGTCGAGTTTCGAACCACAAACCATCCAACCTGCGGCACGAGAACTCTTCAAAATTCGAATTCAAGAACAACAACAATTATAACAACAACTACAACAACAACAGCCACAGCTACAACAACAACAACAACAGTCAACAAAAACCGTTTTATTACCATTTTATTTCCATGCGTTTTCCCCAAACCAAAAAAAAAAATACAAAAAAAAAAAATATCAAGGGAATGAGAAAATAAACCAAAAATCGAAAATCGAAATGCAAATTGCACTCCGAATCTAAATCAGATTTTGAAACGAGAGAACAGCAGCAGCTTTCTTTCAAGCAAAAATACATAGAAACAAAAGCAAAATAAAAGCAAAAATTTTGAATGAAAAAGCAAAAAAAAAAAACTTGCAAACTTAGCAAATTTTACATTGTTTTGAGCCTGGATTTGTTAGTGTTATATAAAAGTAAAACAAAAACAACAACACGACAAACAGAAACAAAAAAAAAACAAACAGAAACAAGAACAGACACGCCACAAGACACCACTAACAACAAAAAACACACCACAAAATACACCACAAAACACACAAAAACACACCACAAACACACCAAACGACAAGAAAACACCACCAAAAACAGACAGACAAACCACTTACTAAACAACAATTACAAACAGAAAAAAACAGCAAAAAAAAAACAAAAAAAAAAAATAATAACAACAAAGTCAAATATACAGAAAAGTCACTATTGTCTCTTTTTTTCTTCTCTTCCTATTTTTTATGACCGTTTAGGTGGCAACACCGGCAGCCTACTCGGCGGCGTCATAGTGCCCGGCGGTAGTGGCAACCCTAGTAATAGTAGTAGCAACAACAACAACAACAACAGCAACAACAACAACAACAACAACAGCAACAATCAACAACAACAACAAGTAGACCCAGAATCATCACCACCACAACACCATCAACAATCACAACAACACCACCACCTTCTCCAACAACAACAACATCATTCCACAACACTCACCAACAGTCCACACCACCAACAACAACAACAACAACAACAACAACAGCTGAAGCAAAGCGGCAAGTCCAGCGGCAGCGGCGACCTTCACATTGCCGCCGGCAGCGAACGTAGCCTCTCCCGCTCCTCCCTGGGCGGTGCCACGGAAACGGGTCACAGTGCCACGCCCTCGCCCAGCGCCTATCTGAAGCGGGAGCGAGAGCGGGACAGAGAGCGTGAGCGAGAGAGGGAAAGGGAGCGAGAGCGAGAGCGAGAGCGAGAGCGGGAACGTTCGTTATCCCACGATCGGGAGCTGGAGGGAGGAGTGGGAGGAGCAAGAGGCGGACCGGAAGGATCACCATCCTCATCGCCACTCCAGCCGCCACCGCCGCCGCCCTCCTCGCATCATCCGCACTTTGGCCAGCATCCGTTGTCGCTGCTGCCCAGCCACCATCAGTTGCATGCCACCCACCACGAGCTGAGTGCCGCCGCTGCTGCAGCAGCTGCAGCTCATCATGCCCATGCCCATGCCGCCCATGCTGCACATGCCCATGCCCTGGCCCGGGCGGGATCACCGTTGGAGCATCATCACGCACTCATGCATCATCGTCGGGCCTCGCTGTCGCCTTCGGCGGCCGCCGTAGCAGCGGGCAATGCTGCTGCCGCCTCGCAACGGGGAAGCAGCAACAGCGGCAACAGTCCAGCAGGCAGTCTCCTGTCCTCGGTCCGAGCCCAGGATGTGGCTCAGGCGAATCGTTTGCTCTTGCCCCTGCCCCTGAATGCCTGCCATCGGTGCGATGTCTGCGGCAAGCTGCTGAGCACCAAGCTCACGTTGAAGCGGCACAAGGAGCAGCAGCATCTGCAGCCACTGAACAATGCCGTCTGCAATCTGTGCCACAAGGTCTTCCGCACCCTAAACTCGCTGAATAACCACAAGAGTATCTATCATCGGCGACAGAAGAATCATCATTCGTATTTCCATCATGGCGGTGGCGTTGGCCAGGCGGTGGGCAGTCCCGGCAGCCGACTGCATCAATCCCTCAGCTCGCTTAGTGCCGCCGCTGCAGCGAGTGGCGGTGCGGGAGGTGGAGCCGGTGGGGCAGGCGGTAATGCTGTGGCCGCCGCAGCAGCAGCAGCAGCTGCAGCAGCCGAATTGTTGCTATCACCGATTGTGGGTGCCGCTGCAGTGGCCGGTGGAACGGCTAGCTCAACGCTGCAACTAGCAGCAGCCCACCAACAGCAGCAACAGCAACAGCAACAGCAGCAACAGCATCAGCAGCAGCAACAGTCATCGCCGGGCATTGTGAAGCCTTGCATGGATTTCTTATAAGATCAGCAGCAACTCTTGCAGCAGCTGTTCCACGTGGCGCTGAATAACTCCGCAGCAGCAGCAGCGGCAGCAGCGGCGGCGGCAGCTGCAGCGGGACCAGGACCAGGAGCGGGAGTGGGCGTGGAAGGTGTGGGAGGCAGCGGTGGTGGTGAGTACGGACCGGGTTCGAGTGGCACAACGCCCACCGTGGATCTCACACAGCTGGAGGGAGGTGGTGGTGGAGGAGTCGGAGGCGGTGGTGGATTCCATCATTTGCCGCATCATCTAAGCCACCATCAACATCCGCTGTCGCATCAGCATCCGCATCAGCTGCAGCATCCGCATCAGCATCCCTACGAACGCATGAATTTACTAGACCAATAAGCGCGGGAAAGTATGCTATGGAGAGCAAGGATCGGGGAAGGAGAAGCAGGAGCAGGACCTGGAACAGCAGCAGCAGGAGGAGGATCTTTGGAAAGAGGAGCAGGATCATGAGGAGAAGCAGGATTAACAGAAGGAGCAGGATCATCAGGAGAAGCAGAAAAGAATGAGGAGCAGAAGGAGGATTGTTACAGGAGCGAGGAGAACACACACAGGACACCTTACACCCTACACCTCACACCCTACACCTCACGCACCCACACATATGTATATTTCGGATCTCACAGAAAAGCGGAAAATTCAAAGACTTTTTCGGCCAGGACAGAGCGACGGGAAGAGATGATGATGATGCAAGCCAGCAAAGGATACCAAGGAACCGAACGAACGAACCTAGGAGGAAGAGACACGCAAAGAAGAAGACAAAAGGAGAGAAGAGAGACGCACGAAGACAAAGGGAGAGAGAGAGATGAAGAAAAAACCAATTTTTAGGCAAATGGAAAAACTGTGATTATATTTACGACTTGATTATAAAGCAAGCGCAGAAACAAAAGTCTTTTACGATATAAAAAAAAAAACAAGAAAACACTGGACTAAAAGGACTTGCAAGGACACAAGCGAACACACACGCTCACTTACACACACACACGCAAACACACACACACACTCGTACATATAAGGATTTTTTTTGTCGGTCTCCCAAATTGGGAGGCGAAGAGCCAGAAACCTAGAGATTTAGGATAGAAGAAAGCAGCAGCAGCAGCCGGGAGAGAAGACTGTTAAATCACTCATACATTCAACCCCAAAAAAACCTATAAAGCACACAAACCCCGAGTATTAGCCAAGGGAAAGGAAAAGGAATATCCGATCATTAGGGTTGCAACCTAAAAACCCCGGAAAAACCCCAGAAAAACCCCTAAAAACCCCGAAACCCCCTTTAAAAACCCCGAAAAAAAACTCCGAAAAAAACGGAGAACTCCGAAAAACTCCGAAAATCCCCGGAGAACTCCGAAAAACTCCGAAAATTTCCGAAAATCTCCCAAAAACCTCGATATCCATAAACCCCCACACTTTCCGGTCTTTGTACAGCATTTTCTAATGTCTATTTCTTAATCCAAACACACACACACAAAAAGTACATAAAACTAATGCATTTTTTTTTTTTTTTTTTT
>JAEIIM010005818.1:0-12252 GCA_018874515.1 Drosophila greeni | reverse complement strand
AAACCACATTACAATATTTCAATATGTCATCAAGTCACAGCGAATAAACAACAACAATAATGAAATTTGAAAAATCCTCAAGTGATATTAAATCAAAGAAAGAATGCCCAAAAAAGTATGCTATAATAAATAGTGCCTCAATAAAAATCATTGCATACTTATAAGTATAATTTCAAAGTTTCTTAAAACCCTTTTTATTTCTACAAGAACTAAACATATTTTAAAATAATAAAAACAAATAAAATAAAGTTAAACAAAATAATATTTAATACATTTTTTCTCTGTGCATGTATATATAGAAGGCGAGAGCCCTTAACATCGGACATTGGATCGCCCCGAGCTGGGACCAAGTGCTAAAAAGTAAATTTGTGGTCGATTCGATAGTCGTAAAATGTGAGAGTCCCTTCCTCCTCCCCCTCCGTCTGCTCCTGTTCCCACTTTTGGCTATTGTTCTCCCTCTGGTAAATTATTTATATGGGCAACGTTCTCGCTCACACTTTGTCCCACTTTTTGATAAATATCCATTCCTTAATGTTCTGTTTATGCCATCGGGTTCGTCTATATCCTTGATTCCCCGGGGGAATTCCTTTGCCCAGATTTTAGGCTCGGACTTAGCCCAGTTTTATATATTTGACTAAAACGATTATTTGGTCATTTTCCATATGCGTTTAACCCATCAATTTGATGGCAATTTCAAGTAATTGTTCGCAGCTGAACTGTAAACAAGCGATTTTCACAATTGAGTGTTTTTGTGACTGCGGTGGGCTTTGATTTGCCGATAATTTGATGATGACTTCAAGTGGCGGTCATTTAAATATTTTAGGACAATTGAAAATTGGGGTTGATTCAACAGGTTATAGAGAAAAAGTTAAAGAGAGATGGTGGAGAGGCCACAATTAAAGTAGATTTTAGGAAAATCTAGGAACATAGCATGATAAGTATAGATATATATATAGTTTATAGAAGTTTTTTCGTTTCTATATAGGCACATCCCTATTTTCAATTTACTAAATGAACTAAATCAGCTCCCAAATATATCTTTATTTTTCCGCTACTTAATTTTTTCCGCTTCCGTTTCCGCTAATGTAAGCAAAAACCCATTCAAACTTTATTTTCCCATTTCAAATGTAATGCGCTGCGATAGTAAAAATATTTGAATAACTTTTTAGTTTCGCTTTCCTCTTTTTCCCGCTACATTTGCCAAGAGTTGGCTTTGGCCAGGAAATGTTAGTTAAACGATTAATTACGCACGAGTCCCGCATTACTTGATCCCTTCGCCCCTCTGCTCCTCCCAGCTAAATCCTCGCCACACAGCAAATTTAATTTTCAACAAATGGGGGAAAAAAAAAAGAAGAGCCCACGCAAAAAAGGAATAAAAAAAAAGAAGAAAAATCTCCAACTAATTACGCATGGATGGCAAGTGGAAGCCCTGCAGGATTTAATGTTCGAGGAAATGGCCGCACGGAAATGGAGAGAGAAGTGGAAAGTCGGGGGCTGGGGGGAAAACCTAAAAAACTGCAATTTATTCTACACTTGAAGCATTATAATTTGTGGCCTCTGCGGACGGAGGCGAGCGAAATGGGCTTCGACGCTGGCCAAGTTTAATGGGCAATGTCCTGGTGTCCAGGCGCAGTCTCCCTGACACTGACCCATATGCTGACCTCCACCTTGCCGCGCCGCGTGCTCAGTTTAAAAAGTTAATTAACATGCCGCCAGTCGTCGGTGTTGCTGCCCACCTCAATCACCAGCAAGCTGGCGGCGTGACCCACAGTTACATGCTTATGCACTGGCAGAAAAGCCATGTTGATAATCATTTCAAAGGTTGAGGGATGTCAGTAATCCCTTCATCAAATTTTCCTGGAATTTTCCTGCAATTTTCCCCCAGTGCATGTTCACACGTAATTGCATTCCGCGGTCGACTCCGACACTTTTCACTTACTCAGCGCGAATGGTAATTTCGTGGCCCGTGTTGACCGGCGTTTCCAGTTCGCTCAGCAGCATCGTCTGCAGTCCGCAGGAGAACTGGAACTGCATCAGTCCCTTCTGGAGGAACAGGGCCATGTAGTGGCCACCCTTGGTGCCCTGGGCGGCTGCCAGCATGATCAGGCCATTGGTGGCCCGTGTCCGCACCTTCAGTTGGATGTGCATTGGCAGGACCGCGTCCAGGGACTCGTGCTGCCCAATGTCCTTGTAGATGCGATGCGACAAGTACGAGTCGCCGGAGAAGGCTGCGTTCCGGATGACAATGGGCAGCTCGCAGAGCGGACCCTGCCGGTCGAAGCGGCAAACGCACTGTAAGGATACATTTTGGGAAGAATTAAAATTTGAGAAAGCTTGAAGGTTATAAAAAATATATTTAAAATCTATAAGGTTTAAGGTATGATATATACCCCTTAAAAATTAATTTATTTTAAATCTTAAGTCCCAAAAATCCTATTTAAAAACCCTTCAAAACCACCTAAACTGCAATACTCAAAGGTTATTATTACTCGCCCTCGCCATTTCTCTTACACTTTCAATACACAACCATTTTCCACTGGCTATAAAATAGTTACAGCTCGAACTTTACCCTAAAACTTATCGGGAAGTCGTCGCACCGAAAAGCGGAACAAAACTCAAACAATTTTAATTTAATTTTTGCCTCAACGCCCCCCCTTGGTCCTTTTGAAAGACGACTTCTGGTCGCCTTTCAATGAGAAAAGCACGTCCCACGTTCAAAAAAAAATGCCAATAAATTGCAAAGTAATATGAATTAACTTTTTGGCTCTCCACGACGTTGCACCCTCGTCCTCCATTGTCCTGGTTTTAATAATTTATGCCGCACCATGGGACACTTAAAGTGCAAGGGGAAAACTGCAACAGGCAGGGAAACAGAAGTTGGGGAAAAAGGGAAAGGGAAACGCAACAAGGACACGCACTGCACAAACTTTTGTTGTAAAATTTTTCGCTGTTACTCCCACAAATTGAGCAAATGAAGTGCAAGAAAATCGGGAAAATAAGGTGAAGCTACGGAACAGTCACGCGGAGCCAATGCCTTTGGGTTTTCCAGGGAAAGTCTCCCCCCTTGTAAGATGACAACCTTTTAATGGGAAGTTGTCCATATGTTGGGGAGTTGCCCTAGAGAGGGTTCCACAAGAAACTGTAGAGCTTGCTTTTACAGGTGGTTTAAAACAAGATATTATATGAATTTAAGTTTAAGAAATTGAAACATTTTAGCAATTTAAAATACCTTTGTTTATGTACTTAATTTTCCTGAGAAGATTTCTGTCTAACCTTAAGCTTATTAAAACCCATTTGGGGATGCAGCTAACAACCTTTATCTTAACAAATTTATTGCAAACAATTGCCTTCCCAAATCTTTGAATTTCTTACAAGACAGCGGGTTAATTGTAGCATAAATCTCTCAATCTGTAGAGACATTATTCAGCCGACATTGAAATTTTTGTTGTGAATAAAAACCCCTCCGAAGAACCCCGCTGTTCGACGGATATTCCCAACCAGCGTTAAAGGCTTGTGCTTATAATGGCTCAGACCGCTTTTCGTCCTGCATTCTTTATCCTTTTTCCCCTCTTAGCTGGCAACAAATTTCCGCTGTTCTGGTTTTTATTCCCACTCTTTGTTTGCCAGCAGAAGAAAAACATTAAAAATCGGCGCCTGCTGTGTTGATGAAATGTATCATATCAGCAGCCAGTATCCGTTTCCACATGCACCAAGTGCTGTGTTCCCTTTTACAGGTCACAGAGAAAAAAAGTAATCACTTTTCCATTTTCAATTTTCCATGCTGCTTCCGCTGACCTTGAGAAGAAAAAATATATATAAGCATAAAGAACTTTTTCAGCGTCATAACAATTATTTGAAGTGTGCGCTGGAAGCTGATTCGCGCACTTTGTTTTTGTTTGGCCAACTTCGCTTTAGTACCCCTCACTTGTTAGACAAATGATGCTGGGGAAAAGCGCTGGAAAACTGATGAGCGGGGGGTGGCCTTACTGCTGTGGGTGGGCTGAGTTTAGTTTTCGCACAATTTTTGCCCGTACCCGGCACTTGTGCGCTCTGTTTGCTCTGCCTTTTTGTTTGGCTCTACTCGCATGTGCCCTGCGAACACAGGAAACATTTTAATTAAAGCTTTTGACCTTGCGGCATTTTGGCTGGCGCATAATGAATGCTGGCCAAAACCAAAAAAAGAGAAGAAAAAATGAATGTAACAAAAATGAGTCAAGGGAAAACACATGGAAGATTCAAGATTTAAATATGTGGGCGAGCCCAAAAGCGGAAATGAGTCTGATCGGATGGAGGGAATGTATGAATATATTCTGGCATTATTTTTAAAGTTCTTCCTTCTATATAAATCAAGCATCTGCCAACCTTGATTACTCTCTCAACACCGCAGCTAATCCCTGACATTTTCACCTCTTTTTGCCTTTCATTGCATTGGCCAGATGAAAATTAATTGTAACACGTCCTTGCTTATGTCAACAGGCAAATGTCTGGAATAGCCCGACTGACAGAAGTGCACTCCTCCCTTCCTCATTGAGGAAAGAGAAAAATAGCAGGGAAATGGGTATGGAAACAGAGCTTGATGCTGCTGTTGCTGCTGCGGAGGACGCATTAAGTCAGGGAGACATGTGGCGGTGATGGAGGAGCCTAAAAGGGCTCAACAAAGTTTTCATTAGTGGCATTGGCGGTGGCAAAAGCAACGCAATGCAGACAGTAGACACACACAAAGAGCTTCTGGGATGGGGAGCGGTGGGTTTTTGGAGCCAGAAGCCAGGCAAACATTTTCAAAAACCAAAAACTCGACGGGGGTAGCACTTGAAATGTGCTTAATGCCACTTTACGAGTGACTTTCGCCGAGTGCGAGTGCCACTTTGCCTGCACTTCTCGCCACCCCAGCCTCCCACAATTTTCCACCCACTTTGCCCCCCGCATTTCGCACTCTTTCCTAACCAATATGACAGCTGACATATGTAAGTGTATGTCTGTCGCGCTGCCAGTCTGTTTTTTGTCTCTTTATACAAATGAAAAAGTGAGCAATGGAAGGAGATGGAAAGTCTGTCAACACTGAGGGAAATGGAGAGCTTAAAAATGTGAGAAATATTTTTTTTAAGGCATAAGGATCCTTAGTATTGTATCTCTTAAAGGATATCGCTTCTACACCAATTATATTATCTCTAAAATTAATTATTCACGGTTATTGGTAGGGTAAGTTCGTGTAAAACAATAGTTTTGATGATTTGTACACTCCCAACTAAAACCTTTAAATAATCAATTTCAATACATTTTTTCCAGTGCACGAAAAAGAGCAAATCTGAAAATTAACAAAAGCCTCGAGTGTGTGCCAGCTCCTTTGGAGTGTTTGTGCAGTTAGTTAAATTACTTGGCAACAATAAAGTGGCATTCGCTCTATGAAATAATATCCCCTCGTTCTGCGCTTTTCATCCTTAACGCTGGATATTTTTTTATTATTTTCTTTAGTTTCCTCGGTTGCATAGTGGAATCCTGTCACCTGTGTGCGTGTGTGTATATTATACAATAACAAATTTATCCTGCGGTGTTGTGTCACTCACTGAAGCGCTAAATTTATTATGAAAATTAAATTTTTTTCCTTGTTAGCATGTTGGCCACATGCGCTGGTTTTCCCCTTTCTCAGTTTCCTCTGCGGCTGTTTCTTCATTTTCCTTATTTTCCACGTTTTTCCGAGGGTGTGTGTGTAGGTGTGAGAGCCTGTGATTCATAGGTACACTTTGGAGATCTACGTGGGCTGCAGCAAAACTTTATAAATAAATTGCCAGACCGGCTTTGTTAACTCATTAACTGGGTCTGACGCATAAATTAGATGCATTAGTGTGATGCTCTGAGATGTTCGAGTGTGTCTGGAGTGCTAAAAGTTTGTGAACTGTCCTAAAGGTAATAGAAATACCTGAATGGTACTATATAAAGTTGGAATCAAGAAGGACATGTGTGTAGAGCAAGAGAAAGGTAATTGGAAAACTGCTTGCAGCTTGGAATAATTTATAAACCAGTTTGAGTTTTTTTTAATTAAACTCTATTCTATGCTAATTGGGTAAAAGAAAAGGTTGTGCTATAATTTAATTAAAATGTACAATTATGTTTAATAAATAAGAATTTCTTTATCATGGTTTAACAACTATTGTCTTGCTTGATTGTTTGGTTTCACAATTAACCAGCATTGTTTGCCCTATTATTAAAAATAATAAACATCAATTACATATTCTCCTGGCGGTGGTTTCAAATTATCCTTGCTGTGGTCGTGGTCGACAATTTTCATATATTCATTTTTGATCCTTTGAATGGCCGGTTATAAATTGGCCAAAACGTTGTCAGCTCGTATCGGCGTCACGTTTCGGTCGTAAAAAACGGGAATTGCATGTGGAGCTGCTAATTTGGCTAACGGGTGGCCCCTTTGCTGACATGTGCCAGGCCATGAATATATACGTGTATATATATAGAGATTGTGGTCATCTAGATATTGCAACAACCTCTGACCTTCAAGCGGAAATGAATTATAAACGTGGCAAGGCCTGAGGGTGACAATTACATGGTTATTGGTGAAAATGTGTGGGGTTATCCCATTTGTATATGGATTTATACATATTTTATGACTGTATTTGGGATTAATAGAAACCACAAAATGGTTTATATCTAGTAATACCTTTTAAGCCACTAATTTCAAAAGCCAAAGTCAGATTCTAGCGCAAATTATTCACTATAAAAATGCTTTGATAGGCAGTTTGATAGTCCTTCAAAGCTGCTCTAATTAACTGAATTATTGGTTAGCTTTACGTGCAAAATCAGAGCCAGCACAATAGCCACAGAAATCTGAATCCTCCGCCATTTCCGATGTTCAGGAAATTAAAAAATAATCAGACTATCAGGGAAATATTCGTGAACAATTTTCCGGTTCGCCAGTTATTGGTAGTGATTGGAAATTCGTTGCGTGCATCGCCAGGAAATGGTTCATATGTGTGTGCTAGTTACATTTAATGGACTTCAGAGTTTGCTATTCGGTACCAAAAATTCGATATTCTCTCTCTCCCCCTGGCCCGACCATATTTTCAGCATTTTGCTACTCCTATATATCCTTTTTTTTGTGCTAAAAATTACCACAAGTATTTTCATAAATAGTTGAATAGGCAGACTTTGGCAGGCCTGCCATTGTTAGTGTAACTGGAGCAGCAACTGGGGAAAGGTTTTGTGGTTTTCTGGTTGCCGAACATTTTCCCCGGCCCTTAGCCATTTTCTTCTGTCTGAAATTCTACCTGAACGTGTGCCGCTTTTAATGCTTTTGTGTTATTTCCAAAGTTCTCAACTATTCATTTTGCCAGAGCCATTGGCATTTTCCAAGAACCAACTAAGGAGAGAGATAAAATGGTGGCAGACAGCTGTGTTTTCTGTTTTTCACAACATATTTCAAAGTGATTCCTAATTTCGATTAGATCCTTTTGCTTGTAAAAGGCTTTTTCGCAATGCCTAATGATTTATAGAACTAAATTTCACTAGTTAATGCTCTTTAATGTCCTGGAATAATTTGCGCTCTTACATGCCCCAGGATTGCCCTGGCAACAATCTGCTTAGTAAATCTGGTTACAGGTCCTGCCTGTCTCACTCCAAACTACTTGATTATTTATGTAAGTGCCAGGTACATCTGTGCTCCTGTATCTGCAACTCTATCGGACTCCTGCACCTGTGCAGCTGTGAGGTCCTGCCTCGTGTCAATTTGGAAATTTAGTTGGGTGGCAGTGAGTTTCACGGGGGCGTGAGTAGTGCCAAAGCTTTCATTTGGTCAGTATCCCATTAAGGACCTGGATTAGGGCCTACTTTGCATATGTGCTAAAACTATAATTGAACTGATTTCGAACCTAGCAACTAAATTGGATGGAGTGTTGGTTGAATACTAAAGGATAATGAAAGGTTTATTTGCTATGCTTTTGATTTGTTTTCAGTTAATTTTGGTTTATAATATCTAAATTAATGTAGTTGGGTTTCTATTAGATTTTGAGGTTTTTCTTGAGTTATTTGGTATTGTTTATTTTTTATGTAAGGTTTATAAAGAGTACTTTATTGGTCGATACCTCCCCTTCCCTTCTCTATTGCCTAGGCAATGGCTGCTTTAGCAGCTGGCATATTTAATGACTTATTAATGGTTAGAGGTGGAAGTGAAATCGGAACCCGGAGGCTCACAACTCCAACATGGCCAATTAGCAACTCAATGGGGTTGAAAATTGTGAAGTTGACTGCTCACACAAGCACACAGTTCCCACTCTCTCTCTTCATGGGATTCCTGGTTTTTGGTTGTTTTGGCATCGAACAAACAACTCGATTCCGTTTAGGTGCCAAGTGCTAGGGCCACCGTCTATCGATTGACCTACTGAGTCTGGGCTGCACTTGGCAAAAATAAATAAAAATAATTCCTAAGGAAACTAATAAGCTAATGACATTATTTCTTAAGTTTTATGGGTCTCTATGATCTGATTAAAGAATAAGGGGTTATATTATATAATTTTATTTCTTCATTATGATTTTAAATACTTTTTACTTCCAATTTATATAAAACTTTGCTATGATTTAGTATACTTTATTGATCAGCATCAACAGCCGAGTCGATTTAGAACCCTTAAGACCCATTCCCCATTTCCTTATCCCAAAACCCCCCACAATTTCAAAGTGTCCTTAATTGATTACTCACCCGTGATCCCTCGGAAGTGGTAACGCAGGTTCCCCCATTGTAGCAGCCCAGCTTGATGCAATCGACGTCACCGGCCTTCTCCTCAGGAACTCCACCGGCTCCTCGGCCGCCAGTGGCCACCGTGTTGGTGCCCTCCACCTCCTCGCTGCTCTCCGTGACCGGAGGCTTCGTTTGGGCGGCGGAGGACGTGGTCGGCGCAGGTCTTTCGGGCGTGGTGTAAACATTTATGGGCATCGTCGGGGGCGGCAAAGTTTGTGCGGACTGTGTGGAGGGTGGTGTGGGTGGTATCGTGGGTGGTGGCAGGGTGGCCGGCGGCAGGGTTACGGGTGGCAAAGTGGGCAGCACAGTTGGTGGTGGTGTGGGCGCCGCTGTGGGCGGTTCAGTGGCTTGTGGAGGAGTTGCCGGCGTTGCAGGCGTCTCGGGAGGAGCAAGTGTGGCTGGTGGTGCCGCCGGAGCAGGTGTTGCCGGTGGAGCAGGCGTGGCCAGTGGTATCAGTGGAACCACTGTAGTCTCTGGCGGAGCATAGGGTTCCACAGTGGTCACCGGAGCAGGTTGTTGGACTCCAATTAAGTCCTCCGTTTGCAGAGGTTGACCCGTGGTTATTTCCACTGGCGTCGGAGTCGTAGTGACCAGCTCGTGCTCGTGGTGATGATGGTGGTGATGGTGATGGTGCTCATCTTCCCCGAGCGGATCCAGCGTTGTGCCCTCGTGATCATGGTGATGATAATGATGATGATGATGCGTCGTGGGCATTCCCGTGGTCGTTATAAGCGAGGGTATTGTGGCATTGGCATCCAATATGGTAACCACTATGTGGGGTGTGTGCGCCGTGGTCAGTTCTATGGAAGATTCCTCGGCTGGGGACAAGGTAGTGACCTGCACAGGTGGCTGCACTGTGGTGAACCGGCCGGCACTGGTTCGATGCGTGGTAATCAGCACTTCCGCTGGATACTCCGTAAAGAAGGGAGCCGCCGTTGTGGGAACCTCTGTCCAGAGATGCTGCGTCGAAGCCGTGGTCTCCACTACATCCAAAGGTGGCTCTGGGGCAAATGTGGGTCTCGGCAGTGGTATCACTCGTGGCGTAGTGGTTTCCGGCGGATAGTAGGGCGTGGGCGTGGCATAGTCCACGGAGATGGTGGCCGCAATGGTGGTGACCCTCTGCACAAAATTGGGTGATGGCGTGGTGACCACCGCTTCCACTGATTCCGAGCTGCTGCTGCTGCTGCTGGAGGAGGAGGTGGCATAGTCCACTGCTATGGTAATGCTGGGTGGAGCAGTAGGTCTTGCTGTGGTGATCTCCATGCTGCCGCTCTCACTCTTGCCGCCACTCACATCGAAGTGGGGCACGGTGGTGTACTCCTCGGAGGTCACCACCTCACCGGAACTCTCCGCCGAGGATGTGCTTTTCGGTTGTCCCGGTAAAGGAGGCAGCGTAGTATATATGCTGGGTGATTCCTTCGAGGAGCTGGAGGCCTTGCTGACAGCCGGTGCAGCTGTTGTTGTTCCAGGTATTATCTCCTCCTCGGTTTCCGACTCCGATCCCGGAGCGGGTTGGGGTCTCAGTTCGGGTTCTGCTTCGCTTTCGGGTTGTGCAACTGTTGTATGCTCCACGGATATGCTGTGGCTTTCGCTCTCTGGCGGCGCCAAGGTGGGAGCTTTGATCTCCACAGAAACCGCCTCCTCAGAGGAAGAGGATCCCGCTGCAGTCACCACTTCTGGTGATGCTGGTGCTGCCGTGGTTACAACTGGTGACTCTACTTCCTCGGAAACCCTCGGAGGAACAGTGGTCTCTGGCGGCGTCACAGGCCTCACCGTGGGCGGTGCCACCGTGGATGTGGTGGTCGTTCTCCTCGTCGGAGGCGGAGTAGCCGGAGCCGTGTAATTGCAGTCTAAGGACTCCTCGCTGACCATCAAGCATTCGCAGAGCATGCCAGTCAGCAGCGGAGGACACGAGCAGGAGAAGGTATCCACTCCGTCGATGCAAACACCGCCGTTCATGCAGCGCGGACCCAACTGGCACTCGTCGTACTGGAACTCACACTTCTCGCCGTGGTAATCTGGGACACAGTAGCACGTGGGCACACCCTCCTCCATGAGGCAAAGGGCGTTGTTCTGGCACGGATTGTCCGCACAAATTAGGATCTCCTCCTCACAGTTGATGCCTGTGTAGCCCATGGGGCAGGCACAGGCATAGGCTGCCAGCTTGTCAACACAAACGCCGCCGTTCTGGCAGGGCGAGGAGGCGCACTCGTTGATCTCCTCCTGACAGATCCTTCCATGCCAGCCCGCCGGACAGTCGCAGGTGAACTCCAGCCCGGGACCCTCGATGCACTCGCCGCCGTGCTGGCAACGAGCTCCAGTTCCTAGTTAAAGAGAGTTAAAGGAAAGATATAAGCTTTCTTATCTTAAATGTTATAATTTTCATGAAATTATCTATCTGTTATCCTTTTCACTTTAAACCCAAGCTATTCCCTTACAGGTGCTGTTGGCACCTTGTACTAATTTCTATTTAAACCCTCCGCATATGTGCCACACAGACTTCAACCTTTGACAACCTCCAAGCCTTTCAGAGCCGCCCATGTCTGCTTGTCCATCATCCATCATCAGCCGACTCACCTGTGTCGCAGACGGCCACATCCTGCTCACAGTGATCCCCCAGGTAGCCCGGCTGGCAGGTGCAGGTGTAGCCATTAGTCCTGTCCCGACAAAGTCCGCCGTTCTGGCAGGGATTCGACATGCATTCGTCGACGTTCTGCTCGCAGCTGGATCCTGAAAAGAAGCGAATTGAAAGGATGTGAATACAACTGGCCTCAGTTGTCTGTTGGTTTCCATTTTAATTGTATAAATATATATTCTATATACTAGTAGGTCAAAAGTTCCTCGGCAGACTCCTTTGTGCGAGTGGAATTAATTCATTTATGGGCAATATTGATTTGAGGTTTAATTTATTTTACCAGCAGCAATTAGCCTTTGACTTTCGTTGGCCAAGAATAATTGTCATTTGGCTTTGTGGCTTTAGTTAATGATTTTTAATTCGAATTTAATTTTTTATTTGTCGCTTTTTTATAGGAAATAAAGGAAAATTTATGTTTAGCCAACACATAACTTATTAATTAATAACAGAATATGAATACCAATTCAATGAGTTGTAGCTGCTCAGATCTTTTCAACAATTTTTAGTTTATCAAAACTGTTCTCCACTCCATTTGAAACAAGTGCTCATAATTGAAGTGCAATCCAAGGACCTTTCATTAACTTTGCCAATTCAAATTTCTTCTCTATTCATTTGAACCCTTTCAATCAGTTTCTCTTTTTTATATATTCCCAAAAAAGAAACGAACATTCAAAAAGTGAGTTAAAAGAAAAACCGTTTCGATACTGGCGCATCAATGGCAATCAAAACAAACCCCTACAAGTGCTGATTTGGTTGCAAGCAATATAAACAATTCGAAAGGATATTTACACGCTCACATACTCAGATATATCCCTCCCACACACATAGTCAGGATATAAAGCACACACATGCCCGAAAATTTGTTGCTGTCTTT
>JAEIIM010005573.1:0-11185 GCA_018874515.1 Drosophila greeni | reverse complement strand
TCAGGCTTTTATCACCTTCGTCAATCGACAAGAAAATTGAATTAAGGAAAAATGCTATTAAATGCTCAATTAGCTAACTAAAAGTCAATATCAACGGCCAAATTGGTCGGGCACTTGTTAAAACGTGGCCAAAATCAAAAGCCCAACAAGTTGCAATGACAGATTGAAGTTGAGAAAAAAGATACAAAAATACCGCAAACTGGTCATCCAAGAACTGCAACCGAAAAATTGAAAACGAGTCTTTATAGTTTGTTGTTTTTGGCCGAAAGGAAAAACCAACTAACAGCAGCAGAAAAACAGTAAACAAAAAACTGAAAAATAAAAATAAATACAATTTGGTGGCAGACTTGAAAACTAAAAGTCGAAAAGCCAACTAAGCGCAGATGTAAATCAAGGAAACTCACAGACGCTCTCGCACACAGACTACAGCAGAGACTTTAGCGTTCTTTGCAATGGCCGACATTGCGTATACGCCGAGTGAGCCAAGCCAAGTCGCTACTCGAAGCGAAGGCAGCCAAGTGTGCAAAAGCAAACAGCGAGCAGGCCAAGTAACCATGGCCAAGAACATTCGCCAGACAGAGACGGAGACAGCAGCGCTCTGAACTTGGCTTAGACTTGGGGCCCAGGCTCCGTTTTGTTTACGTTTCGCTTTTCTCTATTTTTCAGGTTTTTTCGATTCGGATTCGGATACGGTTTCGGTTTCACTTCGTTATCCATAGGCATTTTCGATTGCATTCTGTCGCTCTTATATAGAATTATGTTTTAAGCGCTTTGCACTTGACAACTGGCCAGGCCTTAGAGCCATGTTTGCCCAGTGTCAGTGCCAGTACTGGGGCAATTTACGATGCTCTCCGAAGAGACGTGACGATCGGATAGGGATTAACAATGATACCCGGATTTATGGGCAACTGGTTTCGCATTCATGCTGGGACAATTTGAGATAATCTTGCGAATTAATATTTTATTGAGGAAGCTGTCGTCGCCGGAGAATTCTCCATAAATGCCTTGTGCTTAGGCAATGGCAATTCTAATGCAATGCTCGGACATTACATAGGCCACGACACACAACAGGCAGCATTAAAAACAGAAGTGAGGCAAAAAGGCAAAATTAAAATTGGCAATTGAAAGCGCGGTGGCCAGCACCACTGGCCACTATTAGCCGAATGCCCGGACTAACGCAGACCAATGCAACCGAAAATAACAGCCACAAGCTCATTCAAAGCAAATATGAAAATGTTGCCAAATCAATTGCGCAGGCACGGCAAGAAATTTATCTCGTTTAATTCTTTTGGAATTTAATTAATATATTTAAAATGATAAAGAATAGCATAGAATTCTTTCGTGTTAATTAACAATTCCTTTTTTAGCCGAAATCCAAAATAGCTATAGATTTCCCCCTTCAGAAGTGGCTCATGTATTTCTCTCTGTGCCTCTCTGTGAAGCTACAAAATGCTGAATGAGTGCGAGCTGAGTTCCTGAGTGGTTTGAAGCGGTCAGTGATAGCGACATGGAGTGGAGTGGCTTCGAGTGCGAAATCAAGTAGCCGCCATGGATGCCCGACAGCCGGGAGAGTGAGCATAAATTAACACATGCAGGCAGGCGACCGGGCTGCCCGACCAGGGTTTGCTTAAGCTTTTTGGCCAATTCTATGTCTTGTGTGTTGGCTTGGCTCAAACAGAAACAGAAAAAGGCGCGGTAGTTGTCGATGCAGCTCAAGTGGGTCTAGAAGAAGAGTTCCCTCGGCGGCGAAGCGGACTCTTTGGCAACACCAGACCGCACTTGTGTGTGTGAGCCATGCGATTATATAACCAGATGCTGGCATTAAGGCCTTGCCAAGATCGTGCTTAGCTCTTTGGCCACTCTGCGTTGGAATTTGTAAGACGTTGACACAGAATTTCAACGACCAGAAGTGAACGAAATGTATTATTTGGGGGGCTCTCTGGGCAAGAGATTATTTAACAAGCTAAATTTATTACAGTTCGAAACCATTAAAAGAAATTTTATAAGTGGACCCATAAATAAGAGAATAAAACCTTTTCCTACATCGATTACAAGTTCACTTTCCATTCGTCGGGTTTCTTCCCAGGATTTCCGCTGCCCTGCAAATTTTCCCTTTCATCTCAATCCAGTTCTCCTAACCTTCGGCCGGCCAGCCGGTACTTCTCTCTCACATTAAGGCCCTCCTTTCGGGGCTGGATCCTTATCCAGGGCGAAAATCAGTTGTAAATGCTTTAATTAAGGGCCGAAATGCGATAACTTAAATGCAAAATTGCGACGAAGGCACGTCCGAAAACCGGTTGCTGTTGATGCGATTTGTTTTTCGTGGGACATGCCCATAGCATTGCCCTTTGTTTCGGCTAATTGGGCCTCCTCTTAATACCAATCTCAATCTCCAACCGAGCAGTAGGAATCGCCTGAGATACAGCCACCGACACGTGATGCCAATTGTGGCGCGTACGAGGAAGTGAGCGTGGATCGCAAGCAATGGCAATTATTTGCATAAACAAAAGTGTTTACATGGCCATAAAAGATACTGGGTAGGGTAGTATCTGAATGGGGTCTCAAATCAAGTCTTGAATCACAGGTATTATCATAATCATTATTATTATAATTATTATATTGTGCTGTCCCCGAGGCGGCACGTTCTTAAACGAAATCTCAACTGGCTGGCGCTGCAACTGTTTAGTTTCGCTCTATTGTTGCACTTGGTATTGTCCGGGTACCAGAAACGCTCTATTGAAATGGTATATGCCCGGCAGCAGCACGCTTTGTTGGCTTTTAGCCGCTACAGCTCTAGCTCTGCTGTTGGCCAAGAGCTGCGAAGCAGCTGCAGCTGTATGGACACCGGTAATTGTGAGCGTTAATTTTAACAGGCAATTGGGAAACTCTATATACTTTAGACGTTTATTCTTTTTCCTCTCATTTTTTTTGCGATGTTTTTCTATTACCTGTTTGTAAGCAGGTTGAATGGACCTCCCAGGGTAGTGCTATTTGCACCTTCCAAATTTTATATAATTTATTTTTAAACTGTTTTATAGCCTACGGTCAATACATTGCTCTAAAGGTTGTCTCGCTTCGCTCTTAACTTTTTTACTTAACCTTTGTGCCTGGTTTTCGGTGAGCTTCGTAGACTAGAAGCTCGAAATTGCTAATATCGCGTGCTCAGCTGTAATTTTGCCCAAGAAACGAGCATATGACACCAGCGGCTAAATCCAATTGAAGCAGGGGCTTATGGAAAGGGGGTGGAGATTATTTTATTTAAGTTTATAAATGAATCTAAAGGTAAATTTAAGGAATTTGTTTGAGTGTCTTCTTGTATATGAAATTTAAGTTAATTTGAAATCGATTTTAGCTCAAAAAAATAGCAAAGATCGATCGATCTTCTCCAATTACTAAGCCAATAACTTAAACTAGGAACAAGCCTTGTGTTAGTTTTTATTCTGTTAATAAATCGTCATAATATATAAAAAAAAAATGTAATTTTTAAACAACACTATATTAATTTGAATAAAAACAAAGTAATGATTTAATTCAAGTTAAAAACTCCCCCATTTGCCCCACCCCTGCTGTTTTTGTAACTAAAAACTTCACTGCCCGCTTCGAACAGGCAAACGAAATGGCAAAAACAAGCCGCAAAAAAATGAAAACAAAAAGCAAACTTAACGCAAAACCGAAACATCAAAATAAGTGGCAACAAAAATTGCTTGGACTGGGATCAGCATAATTGTCAACAGTCAGTTAGTCAGTTGGTCGGTCGGCGGTGGGTCGCTGACGTATCAATTGTGTGCCAAATGTTTAGTGACCATATCGCTGCTGGTTTGGCTATATCTTGGTCCCCGATCCCCGATGTGCAATCGCCGTTCGATTGCAGTAACATTACCCGGCGGCTTAGAAGAGCACTAACTCCAAATAACTGAATAACCGGACTAAAGATAAAGCCTTCCGTTGAGGCCTCTGTCCGTCGTTGTTGTCTTCCCTTGACCTTGTCGGTGAGGCCCCAAAAAATGTTATGTGCCTCGTTTTATGACATCTGCACACCTGCTCTTAAAGCCGTTTTTAACTCTCCTTTTCTGCTTCTTACTTTTTTTGCGTAACTTTCTCTGGGACGCAGTTTATGGCCGGCGAGTCTCTTCAGGGTCAGTGGAACACGGCAAAGGCGATAAAGAAGCCGCTGAAGTCGAAAAAAGTATATAATCTGTCTATATTTTGACAGCAATTATCGCGCCCATTTCCAATGCGAGTTTAATGAATTTCCAAGCTGATTTATGGCCCTCACAATGTAGATGTCTGTCTCCCGGTTATTATTTCAGTACCCTCAAAGCGGGCCTTAGCTTTGTTGGCCATAACTTTGTTAATAAAGGAAATCTAGAATAAACCTACGTGAATGCATTTTTATGAGATAATTTTAAATTTTACAGAGAGATTTTACCTTGATATGATGGCTATAAAAGCTTAGGAACTCACACAATTCTGACAAGAATTTAAACTTCCTTAAAATATTTCTACAAAAACATATTTAAACAAGGCAACATTTAAAGTGTATTTTAAATTCGTTTTATAAATGCTCAACTACCTATCTGTCATGTTTTTTAGCATTATCATCCGTATCCCGCTGACGGCGCTGTTTTTGACTTAGTGACCTGTTAAGAAAATCGAAGCAGCTTCGGTGCTGTTTTTTATAAAATAATAAATAAAATTGAAATTTATGTTGTTCAGAAAAAAAGAGCTTCACCTTGCACTTTTTTTCGGGGCCGAAAAAACCCGATAGCGAAACAGTTTTTCTTGATCGGCCGGGTGATCAGTTCGTTGACTGGGGCTCTGGGGCGTTCGGCCGCCGCCACAAATGCAAAAAATAAAAAATAAAATAAGATAAAAAAAAAAATACATACTCAAAATGAACAGAACCCGTTGGCATTGTATGCCCATCATCATAATCATCAGCGGATTCAGTCAGTCAGGCGACATGCTGCTGGCCACGCCCACTGCCCCAAAATGCCAACAAGGTGATGGAGGGAAGGGAACACAGAAAGAAATAGTACCGATAAAGATCATCTCGAACAGGATTAATACGTTTTCAATCTTAAAAATAGTTTCTGGATCTTTTATTATAAGATTCTGATCTTAAAACCTTTATTTTTCGTATTAATTTATTCAAATTACCCACATTTTTCAAGCAAATGAAATTTTTGTTCAATAAGAGATCAAATTAATATTTGTTTATATAAAATAGTATAAAGTTTAAACCCAATATTTTTTCATGTGTTCAAGTACGTGAACCGGACTAAGTGCACGAACCAATTAACCATTAAAGTAAAGATTAAGTTTCAATTAGTGATAACAGAGGGCCATAAATTTTTGGCAGCTGTCAGACATATGTCCGCTGCAGTGATAAGTCGGCCAAGATCATTCGTATATATCGCCCACGAGATCGTGATGACCGATGTAATTGAGGATGACATCCGTGAAATTGCACCGTGAAATTCGAATGAATTCGGCAAATAACTTTATTTTATTGACTTTACAAAAATACCCACAAAACTAAAAATTTTTCAGGAAAAATGGCAATGTAAATTTATTTAATGTATTATTAAAGTTAACACCGTTTAACGTTTTCCCAATTATTAACACTTGCACCTATTTACAAATCCCCAAACGTCAGAAATACTTTCTTGATTTATTTAGTCATTGTGTTTACTTTTGTTTTTCATAGAATCCTATTAGAGGTTTTCTAGCAAAAATATTTTTCTAGACAACAAACCATATTTGTTTTCTTAAATTACATCTAATTGGTAAATGACCCTTTTCCCTTATTAATTAGCACTCACTTTCTTGATTCTTTCAGATAGACTAGCTGTGATAATCATAGGAATAATTACCTTAATCTTAGGCATAGTTTTATCATCCATACCCTGGCTGGATTATTTTATACTAAAGGTGGGTTTTCACATTAAATTGCCTTTATAAATGAAATAAATTACAGAATTTCTGTATTATCACTCCAGAACTTAAGGCTGTGGAATGATACGTTGAGCTATCATTATTGGCAGAGGCCCGGGGTGATCCGGCTGACCAAGCTCTATATCTACAATGTGACAAATCCGGATGGATTCCTCAACGGCGAGAAGCCCAAGCTGCAGGAGGTCGGTCCGTTTGTGTACAGGTAAGTTTAAGTGCAGTTTTTATTTTGCTTTGTTGTTGGTCTTGAGTCTCGCCAATTGAAAAATTCGTAACGCCTTTGCGAGAAACATTTTTCAGAAAATAGATAAATTTTCATGGCGGTACAGCTCACTCTCATTGGTCATGGTTTACTGGGAGGTTGATGTCTTAATACCCGTAATTAGAATCACAAGGGGCTAAAAACAATTCAAGTAGCTGGAAAAATTAGTTAAGGAAACGGTCACTACTTAACTTATTGAACTTCTAAAAGGGCTTATTATCAGCGACTTCAGTGAAGTGATATCATTTCTCTCACACTGCAACTCCATAATATAGTTATTAGTTGTGGAGGATAATTGGAGACTAAAAGCTATTTTCGAATATATTAAAATAGCATACAAATGACAGCTGTAAAGCAAGTTATTAAGTAATTTTACTCGTAACATTTTAAATAGTATTTAGCATGGGGTAACACCTTCAAGATCGTAAAGATGGAGTATGAAAAGGTAGAGTTTGAGTCGAGTCAATTTTAAATGGCAATTCACATAATTTAATTTGTATTTATGGCTAAAAAACCATTAAACAAGCAATAAACAGCTACAAAAATCTATAAAGATATAATAATCTCATTAATAACTTAATAAATAATGGATTTTCCAAAATCAGATAATCTCCCTTATAATAATTTGAATTTTTTCAAACATATCCAGCCAAAATCAATTTATATTTCTTTCAATAAACCAACCTATCATGATCTGATTAACCTAAGCCTAAACACAAACTACTGCAAAGGTGCAAACAATGGTATTAGCTGCTCGAATTTTAACACTCAATCAAAGTGGCCAAGAGCCATGAGCCGGCGGGGCGGCAATCAAGCTGGCCAATTAAGCCGTGAGCTCACAACGAGGAGTAGTTTCCGCTGATCGCTAGATTACAACATCTAGAGCTCGGGCGAATGTAATGCAATTTTTTAATTACATATCTGCCTGCGAACCCGTTTAAACGAAGGATAACCTGAGAGGAGAGTTCGTTCGGTCCAAAAGTGATCAATCACTGGATCACCTGTGAGTTTAAAGATTAATTTGTGTGGGAATCGCTTAGTTGTAATGACAAAAAAACAAAAAGATGCCCGTCATTCGCTGTGGCTGTTACTTTTTATGTTTATTTGTAGCCCCTTTTTAGTGTTTTTTGTTTTGTTTCTTTTTGTGAATTTTCTTTGGCTTGAAGCTGAAGCTAACTGAACTTGACATTCAATTGCCGAATGACTTTGGACCACGAAAGCCAGTTGCCAGCACGTGCCGATCAATGATAACGAATTGTGTCCCTTGCTTTTTCCCCATTTCAGAGAAGACATGCAGAAGGTGAATGTGAAGTTTCACGAGAATAACTACACCGTGTCATATCAGCATAAGAAGATACTGCAATTTGTTCCTGAACTGAGTATTGATAAGGACACGCCCATAGTCACGCCCAATATTCCATTGCTGGTAGGTCTAAGGAGCTTTTCAGCTCATAGATATTTTGTAAAATCTTTCGTGATTTATTAAATCAATTATTTCCTTATCAAAACAGACCCTCACGAGTCTCAGTCCCAAGCTGGGTTACCTGCTGTCCAAGACCATATCGGTGGTAATAACAGCGGCCAAATTCAAACCCTTCATCAACGTCACAGCCGAACAGTTGGCCTTTGGCTATGACGATGCCCTGGTGAGTTTGGCCCACAGGTTTTACCCAAAGCACATGAGACCTATGGAGAAGATGGGTCTCCTCTTGGGCCGGAATGGCACCCTCACGGAGGTGTCCTCCGTCAAAACGGGCATGGAGAGCATGGATCAGTTCGGCTACATTGATTCGCTCAACGGGATGGATCACCTGCCTCACTGGGGCGAGGAACCCTGCACGAGTATAGCCGGATCCGAGGGATCTTTCTTTCCGCCGCGAGACCTCACCAAGTCCGAGATGGTACACATCTACGATAAGGATCTGTGCCGGATTATTCCTCTGAAGTATGTGAGGAGCATGGAGAAGGATGGCATTGCCGCGGATCTGTTCAGGCTGCCCAATAATTCGTACGGCGACTCGGCGCACAATCCGGAGAACAAGTGCTACGACTCGAACGACTACGAGGCGGTGCAGGGTCTTCAGAATATCAGTCCCTGTCAGTATGGAGCTCCCGTCTATATATCCAATCCGCACTTCTTCGAGTCCCATCCGGATCTTCTAGACTCCGTGGAAGGTCTGAAGCCGGAGCGGGAGAAGCATGAAACGTACTTCAAAATACAACCGGTGAGTGCGAGTTATTCATTATTAATATTATTTGGGAAGTAATCATTATTTATTCTCTAACTCCTATTAATTTCTCTGTATCTCAGAAACTTGGAGTACCGCTGGAGGGCAAAGTGCGGATTCAGCTGAACCTTAAGGTGACGCGTGCCAAGGACGTCTATGCAGTGCGTGATTTTCGAGACTTTGTCTTTCCGGTCATGTGGCTGGAGGAGGTGAGTCAACACATCCACACCCGGAAATCTAATGTAATCTCTCAATGGGCCTTTTACAGGGCATATCCGAGCTGACGCCGGCCATCAAGCGCTGGATTTATTTGGGCACCGTGATTGCCCCGAATGCCGTGCCGATCGGCTCCTACCTGATGATCATTGGCGGTGCCTTCGCCATTGTGTTCAGCTTGGTGCGGACCTACCAGAACTTCGTGTTCGCCCAGGATCCCACGCTGGAGATCCTGGAGATGGGGAAGCGTTCTTTAAGGCGCGGCAGCAGCTTCATAGCCCATCAGCAGCACCGCCTGCTGGTGCACCACCGCGACAGCTACTCCCTGCTGAGGCACGGACCCATGGCCACCTGCCTGGGCGAGGGCCAGCAGGAGGAGGACGCGCAGCCCATAATCGACGGAAGCCTGAACAGTCAGTCGGGAGTCATAGTCTAGTGGTAGCTGCTAAGACTAGTTTTAACTAGGTTTCTAGGGCGTGAATCTGTGCGTGAGAGTGTGCCTGTGAGTGTGTCTCCGTCTTAATGTTAGTTTCGTTCTGGCCAAAATCGTGGCATATTCACATACCTGAAGTTCTTGCCACTGCATAAGCATTATCATTACTCAGTAGTTACCACACATCGAATCAATCAATCATTATCAATCAAACGCCAAAACGGGTTTGCCTCTAGCCACTAATTAACTTGTAGATAGACGTATGAATTTGTATAAAAATGCTACAAATAATTCACTAGTCAATATTTACAATGTGAAAAATGCGAGCGCTCATTCTCTAGTTTCTCCCTAGACACTAACTATGTATATTATGTATTTGTTAAATATTGTTTAGGCTGAGGATGTACGAAATTATTTTATATTTAATTTAAGTGCGAAAATTGCAAATTTTATAAAATGAGTGGAGATTTGTTTGAAGGAAAAATGTACTGCCTTTTCTTGGGTGTTTTAATGATATAGTGGCTGTTTCTTGATTTATAATGTTTTCTTTAAAAATACTTTGTGTAGAACCCATAAATTCCAACTGAAGGCATAAATCTCGATGTTAACAGCAGATTCTCCTGCTACAAGCTGAGGTTCCAGTACCCAGAACAATTCCCAGGGTCTTATAAATCAAAAGTATATAAAAAACTCAGAAAAAATGCACTGCAAAATAAAGCAGAGCCTCGGCCATTCTTTTCCTTGAAGTTTTTGTTGATTGACGCACTTTTGACAGTTCCACAATCCCGTACAGCAAAACATTTTCCGCTTTTCCAGTGAAAGGCAATCCCCACACGCACACGGGTCGTATGAGCAATAAATTATACACAAGTTCTAGAAGAAGAAGGGAGGTTCTAGTTTTCTAGCCTTCTTTTGTTTCGGAAATATAAAAAACAGGCACAAGAAATATGATGTTTTGCTATGTTGCCCGGCCGGAGTAAGTCGGTGAAAGAGCAGAGGAAAATAAAAAAAGAAATAAAAATGAAAAAGAAAAGGAAACGTAGGAAAACGAGTCAAAAGAATGAAATTTCATGGCAGGCAGGAGGCAAGCGGCACAAGTCGAAAGTCGCAAGAAAAGCGTTTTCATTTCATTTGGCAAAAATGTTTATACAAAACCAATTTTACAATTTTCGATTCAATTTCTGTTGCTGACATTTCACTTAAACGAAAACCTTAAAGGCGCAATTCATTTCCCCTCCATCTGCCGCTGCCTTTGTGTTACTCGGAAAGGGGGATACGTCGAGCTCCTCCCAATTGCCTTTGGGGGGACTGTAACGAATTTCTGCGGCGAAGGGCGTAGTCCCGATATCATCGCCCTTTAATTGCCACACAAATTCCACGAATAACCCATGAAAAAGTTAGGTAATACTCTTCTAATTTCCCCACAGCCACTTGGAAATCCATAAAATGGCGAGTGATAAACTAATATTCGCCGGCAACATATGCTGCAAAGGGTCTCATAAATGTATGCCGCACATACTCATAGCCACCTTCCTGAAAGCCCAATATCCCCAATATGAAATGGCCGCCAAACCTCAAGGACAACAAAAGTTAAAAATTCGTTTATGGCGCACCATAAAATCGAATAAAAACAATTGGCACATCAAAATCCGCCGAGAAATGCCAGAGATCTTCATTGCCATTCGGGATGTTTGGGGGGTGGCTTTGCCTTGGGGGTGACTTCCCAAAGGGGGAGGGGTTTGGCAAGAAAAATTCGTGAGCACAGATCGGGGAAAACGCCTGGCCATATGTTGCAGGCGGCAAAAAGATGGCAAAAGAAATGGCTCAAGTAAATAAAAACAATCAAAGGAGCTTGACTCTAGCGAGCTGAATATGGAATGCCCTTTTTAATTATAGATATACTTAAAAAAAATATAAATTTAAATATAAACATAATCTTATTATGGTTAAGCTTTATTACCTGGTAGTATTTTATGAATTTTTTAGTACACCAAAATTCATATTTAAATTGCACGCTTTTGGGCTTCTAAAATATTTTATAGGTGGTTAGGTTTGGTTTTGAGGTGTTTTTAGGGTTGTCTTTGAAAGGCT
>JAEIIM010005480.1:0-14687 GCA_018874515.1 Drosophila greeni | reverse complement strand
TACATTTCAGATGCAGCATTAATCCATTGTCTTTAGCAACAGCGTCAAAATTGAATAGCAATGATTTAATATCTGCGAAAAATAGTATATAAAATATTTTTATCAGATTTTTAAGCTTACAAAATTCACTTACCGCTGAATATGTAACCAAATTGAAAGGCGGAAAAGGACTTGCCCTCATTTGCATGGGATACTGCGCTCTTTTGACTATGAAACAAAGGTCCCTGTTGGCTCTGTTACATCCCGAGAGTGGATCATAGGCCTCATAGGCAGCCCGAGCAATGTCCAAGGACTCCTGTGACATTATGTCGCCGAACTTGGACCACATCGAGAGGTGTCCCAGGGCCATCAGCATGAGGATTCCAAACTGGAAGGCCACCTTGGGATCCTTGCGGGCAATTAAGGCTTCGAAAACGGAGAGGGAGACCAGGAAAAAGTTGACTATCACCTGCATCTTGAGAGTGCCATGAAAAACCCTGTTGGTGCGATCCAAAATGCTGTAAAATACTCATTTTATATCCTCGAAATTTGAGAGTTATGTCTCACATCACTCACCTTAAGATTTTCTGGTGAAAACCAATCAATCGGATGACTTCCTTGCAAAACAGTTTCCCATCACCAAGACACCTTTCAGAAAGGTGACGAAATTCGATGCACAGCACCTTGATGGCAGAAGTAATCTCTAAATATATAGACACCGACAGTCCCTCCATAATCAAGAGCCAAGTCAGGGCATAGGAGACTATCAGGACCTGTGCCAAGTAGCTAAGAGAGTGGGCTATGGGATGCTTCGACTTGTGATGCCATTCGAAGGGATAAATCGTGTGGAGAGGCAAGTTCTGCTGGGCCACCCACAAGGGGGAGGTGTTGAGCAACATCACAAAAAGCCCGAGAAGGATCGACCAAAAAAAGACCATCAGAAACGAAAACATACAATGCCAGCGCCTGACCCATCGAGCTTCTGCAGAACCAGGACCTTCTCTCAGCCAGTGACGACATGCCTCCAGGTCCTCGATTACCTCATCCAAGCCATCGGCATACCAATGAAAGTAGACGAGCTTGAAGAGGATAAAAAATGTCTGCAAAGGGGGGATTGGTTTAACTACTAACTACAAACTAATATTTAACCTTTTTCAAACCGCAATAATAAAGGCCAGATCGCGACCTACTTCCACCAGGTCTCCCAGGGATTCCGTCAAACCATAACACATGGCAAGAAAAATGAAAGTCACATTCAACACCACAAAAGAATGCCAAAGCGATCGATAGGGCAGACTGCGTTCTGCTGAGTTTGTGTACAAGACCATGGCTCTAGAAAATAGAATAAATTAGTTTCTTATACAAAACAGTTCCCTCAAAAACACAGACTTCATCAGCTCTCGAAAGCTGTAGGTGGAAATATGCTTGGGTTCTTCTTGCGAATTCCAAAGGACCTTCCATCCATTTCGATAATATTGCAGAAACACCTTTACATTGTCCATTTTACGTGAAGTCTCGAAGGCAACAAGGTAAAGATTAGAACTAACAATTGATTTTATTAACTCGAAGGAGTGCTAATGGGCCATTTAATGGATATAATAGGACAATTACAGGTCGAGAATGTGGCGGCTGCTGTCTTTATATAATATATTGTAACTTTCCCACCTTCTCCCGTTTATAAATTAATTCAAATTTGTCTTGGTAGGTAGGCAATTTATTATAAAAAATTATTTAATAACTTTTATAGTTGTTCCATTAATCCAAAGTATTTAGCAGCAGCGTCAGGATTGAATAACATTGATTCAGTATCTGAAAATAAATTTTAGAGCTCTTGTTAAAATGTTATATTTGCAGTTTGCATTAGGATCCAATTCAAACTACAACTCCTGTCAAAAATTATATATTACCCTGTACAAAAAACAGAGCTGAACTTACCGCTGTATAGTTGATTAAATTAAAAGGCGGAAAAGGACTGGCCACCATTTGCATAGGGTCCTGGGCTCTCATGATCATAAGACACAGGTCTCGACCGACTTCATGACCTCCCGAGAGCGGGTCATAGGCCTCGTAGGCAGCCCGAGCAATGTCCAAGGACTCCTGCGTCATCATGTCTCCGAACTTGGACCAAAACGAAAGGTGTCCCAGGGCGAGCAGCATGAGGACTCCGAACTGGAAGGCCACCTTGGGATCCTTGCGGGCAATCAAGGCCTCGAAAACGGAGAGGGAGACCAGGAAAAAGTTAACGATCAACTGCATCTTGAGGGTGCCGTTGAAGACTTCATTGGTGCGATCCTGAATGCTGTGGAAATATTTCCAATTACGTTTTAGCCTTCTTAATCTTCGAATTACTCACCTCAATATTTTCTGATGAAACTCTATTAATCCGTTTACTTCCCTCCTCAGTAACTGCCCATTGCCATGGCATTTCTGGGGTAGATGTCGAAGGGCAATGCACAGCACCTTTATGGCACAGGTGAGCTCCCAGTATATGGACACCGACAATCCCTCCATGCACAGGAGCCAAATCAAACAGTAAGGCAACACCAGGGCCTGGCTCAGGTAGCAAAAAGCGTGGGCCTTGGGATGCTTGACCTTGCTGTGCCATTCGAAGGGATAAATCGTGTGCAGGGGCAAATTCTGCTGAGCCACCCACAAGGGGGAGCTAACAAGCAGTACGGTGAACACTACCATGAAGAAGCACCAAGTTGACAGCAGCAGAAACACCACTTTGAAGTGCCAACGTCGCGTTGCCCGAGCTTCTGCGGAGCCAGGACCCTCGCCTGACCAGTGGCGATGGGCCTCCAAGTCATCGATTACCTCGTCCATTCCATCGGCATGCCAGTGGAAGTAGACGACCTTAAAGACGATAAAGAAATACTGCAAGAAAGACTGTGATCAGTTCTGTTTGAATTTTGGAATTAAACCTAGTCGCACCCCTAGGATAAAGGATATATCTCGACCCAGCTCCACAATGTCTCCCACCGATTCTGTGACGCCATAACACATTGTACTGAAGAGTAAGCAGAGTTGAATCAGGGCAAAGGTGTGCCAAGGTAAACGGTAAGGCAGACGGCGTTCCTCTGAGTTAGTGTACAAAAACATGACCCTGGATATATAATATAAATATTATTTTCCTTGACCACACCGTCTTCCATAAAGCAACTCACTTCATTTGATCTCGAAAGTAGTAAGAGGAAATGTGCTCGGGATCTTCTTCTGAATTCCTCAGGATCTTCCATCCCTCTTTATACAATTTAAGAAAGCGCTGTAAACTCTCCATTTCAAGTGGCTGCAGTAAACTAACTAACTGATTATGAGAATATTTACCCAAGAAGTGCTAAGAGGCCATAAAATATAATAGCCCTAGGAAGTAATTACAGTGCGAGAAACCCCCAGCTGCCAGCACAAATTTACATACGAAATCAGTTACCATATACACTTCCATACTCAAAAACGAAGTCCCATCAATAACCCTCCTCCAGCTCATAAAAATGAAAAACGATTTAATTTCAATTTCGCCGGGGATCACAACGCAGCGATCGCCGAGGAAGTGAAAGTTGGCATTGTTACGAAGACAATCAAGGAAAAAAGCAGCATCTGCAGCAGTGCCGCTAAAATATTTAGGTTGCCCGGTCAAGAAAGAAGGAACATTTATGCCATTTATGACACGAAAGGCCCTCCGAACGTGCTGTCCGCAGATTGCAGCATTTTTGCATATTTTCAGCACGAATCCCGGACTCGAAATGAAATGCAGAAAATCAGCCAGCAGCTCGCAGCTTCCAGCCGATAAAGCCGGGCCTGAGCCGGCTTTAAGCTCTCAGCTCTCAGCTCTGGGCCCAACCTCAGCTCGGCTTAATCGAAAGCGAAAGATTTCGGGCCCGATACGGACATATGGTCATATGGATCGGCAGTAGGGAGGTCCCCCTCAGCGACTCCATCTCTGGTTTCTTTCCAGTCTGTGGGTGGCGACGGGCGATCAGGACATTTGCATATTGGAACGATTGAGCTGCGGGAGGACAGCCGCAGACACCACACAATACTGATCCAGGGGAGAGGGAAGTGCTCTCTCTGGAAAAGTGAGATCCGCGGAGGCATCGAAAATGTCATGCGGTTTTATGACTTCATTAGCAACAGCCAAGCCAGGAGGAATTTAATGGGGCTCCGTCCTGGACGACGACTTTGCCTCCTCCGACGACTCCCTTTCCTCCTCCGACTCCTTCTCCTCCGACTAAACAAATTTGAGGGACATTTTCGTGTCCGTCGAGAGGGAAAACTAATCAGACTAGCCCCAATCTGGACCGGAGGCCATGTCACGAGCTCCTGGCCGATGATGTGCATATGGGACCACTGCCTAATAATGAAGTCGTGCATGGCATTTGTCCTGTCCCCTGTCTGCGCTTCGATGATTAAGAGGCCGAGAGGCCCAATCTGAATTCAAATCCGGAGTCTATACCGAATGTCTGACACCTTTTTCGCAGTGTGTTTTCGCGGGAATCGGCGCATGTCGGCAAATTGGGTTTACGAATGCTGACTAACTGGGTCGGTTGGTTATTCCCCTTGAGACAACATTAACAATGTCACACGATTTTGGCCAGACGATAAGGATCTCGAAAGCTGGCACGCTTGGCTGCATCGGAAATAGTGCAAATCGGGAGCAATGAAGAAGCTGTGCCACTTACAACTAAATATAATTAGTCTAAGTTTGAGTCAAAGCAGTGAGAAACCACTTTGAAGCAGTTTCAGAGTGACATCCTTTGATGGGAGTCTGTGACTCTATTTGAACCCCGAGAGAGCGTGTGTTGTGCGTCTCTCAGAAGTTTCACTTCACTTCAAAAAAAAGGGGCTTGGGCCTGGGCCTGGTCTTTGGTCTTTCAATAACTTCCCAAGCCCCCACAACGCGCGATATTGTGCGGAGATAATAAACCATACAAATAACTGCGCGGGTTCGGGTCTAGGGGCTTAGCTCACTGACATCCCCGACAGCATCCCGACTTCCCTGACTTGCCTGACTTCCAGCAACGATAATGTCGTCGTCTTGGCCCGGCTCGTTGAATGTCGACAGGCGAATCATCAGCCTATCGACAGTGCACTTTTGCCTTCTAAAGTGCATCCATCGCATCCTAGGCTGCCTCTCCTAACCAGCTCCCGAGCCGGCTAAGCATGCATCATCATTATCATCGTGGAGGCTCCAGCTCCAGCTGCATGCAAGCGAGAAATCCAACTACTGCGCATGAATGAATCACGGTCGAGGAGATCGCTGCCCAGATGCAAACCGCATCTCATGTCTAGCGAAAGTCGCGACAAAACTCTCTCAATCCGCACAGACTCCAGTCCCGTGTCCCGTGTCCCGCGTGTAGCCATAATGATGAATTAGGCTGCTGTCATGTCATGACAAAGGCGCTGGATGCAATTTAGATGGAAAACGGCTAAGAGGGGCTAAGAGCAGGGGAGGCAGGCCCCAAAGGAGTCGTCGAAATAAACACAGGCACCAGAAATGCAATTGCAATATTCAAACGTAAGTAGGAAGTGGGCTCTTAAATGAGCCGCAACGACAAGAGAAACTGCCTTCGTCTGACAAATCGCTTGCTGTTCAACTTTGTCGCCGCACAGTGGCATCAACTAATTGGGGGAATTAGTAGATTATTTAATTAATATTTGCATTAAGAATAAATGGAAATCAGGGAGAACTTAGAGCTGAAATCAGCAAAGCAATGAACGAATTATAAACTTAAAGAGCAGCAGCTTCTTAAAGAACTTTTTACTAATATAAATAACAATTAGTAATAAAATCATATATATTTACCTAATTAATTATATTTGAGTGTAAAAAACATACCTGTGAAATATAAATTGTAAAGTATAAATATATACTCAATAACCACTGCCTTTCCACCTCCCTCAAAACCCAGTGAAATTCGTTGTGCGAGACTTTTTACTTTTCGTGGCCAGGTCGGGGCTGGTCTTGCACTCGTGCAGATGGAAATGTTCCCAAGAGCTGCCGGGATCTTGGATCGGATATTGGATATTGGCCTAATCCGCTGGCGTTTCGCTAATTAATTGTGGCTACTTGTCGCTGGCAATTAGTGCGGCGGCCCAGCAGGCAGATGACATGTTATGCCATGTAGTGGCAGCCCGGCGGCGGCAGCAGCAGCAAATGAAGTTATTCCGAGCGGAACGGACTCGGGAAAATGTCAGGATCGGAGACCTCAGACACTTGGCCCCATCGCTGCGAAGGTTAATTGCCAACAATAAGATTCAATCAAGCTAATGACGGAGCACAGTCAGCCAGTCAACTGAAAGGCAGCTCCCAGCTTCGGCTCCCAGCTCCCAACTCCAGCCAGTTTGGGATCCCCACACAGTTGCGCGATTTATGAGCCCAATCTTGGAAGGCAAAGACTACTATTCCACTTCTGCTTTTGCTGCAACTTGCCACTCGTAACTTGCAGCTCAGGCGACCTTTCGGGGTCGCGTGCATAAAGCGCAGAACTTTCTTCGGAGTGGCCCAAATTGTGGATATCGTCGATGGGAGATTTAATAAAGCTGTTGGCGGAATCGAAGCCAACACTATTTATTAAAAACGAAACTAGTTTAGCTACAATTCTAGGTAGTTTATAATATTTAAGCTGTTAATTATGTGACTACTCCAAGGTGTTCATCAGCAAAGTCAAAATGGAGTAGCATTGCTTCAGTATCTGTCAGGGGAAATTAAGTTTATGAATAAGCTTTAAGGGTAGAACTAAAAAGCATAACTTACAGCCATGTAATTCCCCAAATTAAAAGGCGGAAAGGGACTTCCCTGGATGATCAGCGGCTTCTGGGCTCTCAAGATGATCAAACTAAAGTCTCGATGCGACGACTTCGAACCAAAACGCGGATCGTAGGCCTCATAAGCTGCATTGGCCACCTCCAGGGATTCCTGGGACAACATGTCCCCGAACTTGGACCAATAGGAGAGGTGGCCCAATGTCATGGAAATCATAATGAGATACTCCACAACCACCTGGGGGTTATTCCTGGCCATCAAGACCTCAAAGGCCGACAAAGAGACCAGCAGAAAGTTGACAATCATTTGCATTATAAAGGTGCTGTTGAAAATCTGATTGCAGCGTTCGGAGAGACTGTAAGTACACCATTACAAATATATAAATATTATATTTTAGTAAAGAAACTCTCACCAAATAATCCTTTGATGAAACTCTACCAAACTTTTCAGTTCCCTGGCCAGCAGTACTTCGTTGCCTTCACAGAACTCATTCAAGCTTCTGAGCTCTATCCCAAGCACTTTCAAGGCAGATGTCATCCCAAAGAATATGGACGCGGTCATGTTCTCCTCGAAACACAACCAAATCATTAGGAAAATCATGGTAATACTCTGGGAAATGTATATGAGGACATGGCAAACCGGATGCTTCGAGGGATCGTGCAGCTCAAAGGGCCAGACCACATGGAAGGGCAGTATCTGCGATTCCATCCACAGAGGCGTGGATATTATTATCACACAAAAAACCAAAATCAAGCTGGTCCAGAGGGCCAGCAGAGCTGAAAGTCCCAGAAAGTGGAACCTCTTTGTGGCTTCCACCTCCTCGGCTGCAGAGGCAATGGGTATCCTGCGATAGGATTCCTCTAGGACATCAACCACCTGGTCAAAGTCATCGGCATGGAATCCAAGAAACATCATTCTGAATAGGATGAAGAGGTGCTATAGGAGGAGTAGTAAGTACATGAATTTTAAATGATAAATATTGTTTACGAACCGTTATGATAAATGCCAGATCGCGTCCCAGACTCTCCACATCCCCCACCGAATCAAACACTCCAGAAATCAAGGTGCCCCAGCAAAAGAGGGACTCAATATAGACAAAATAATGCCAGGCCACCTTCTTGGAGTCTCGACGCTCCTCGGAATTGGTGTACAGACCCATGGCTCTGAAATAAATTAATATAAATTAATATGAATTAATTTTAAAAATTGTTTAAGTAGTTTTTGGAGGCTTCATTATTATGTATGGACTTTAATTTCTTAACTAGTTGATGGGTTTTATATTTTCTCAAACAAGAACTATATATCTAACTTATTTTCCTTGGGTTTAAAGTTGCAAAAAACACTTCTTATTTAGATATTTTATTCTTATTAAATATTTATTCTATTTTTTTAATAATTAATTTCGTTAATTCCCACTTCAGTGAATCTCTTGTGGAATATGCAATTATATGCTGCGGCTGATGTATTGGATTCCTGAAAACCCTCCAGCCCTCGGCAAAGGGTTCCACCAATCGTTGACAAAGACCACTCATTTTTTTCACTGACAGCCTGATTTTCCAGGCAAATACTCTGTAGCTGTGCCGATTGCCCTGAAATCCTGAACCCTTTTATACGCATTTAAAGGTGTGGAATTACTGAATAAATAACGCAGCAACTTACAGCTCATTACGGCAATTGCAGCGGAGAATTTCGCAGCTGTGCTGGTAGGGGCTGGGAAAAGGCCAGGAAAAATGCTGAAAATACAGGAAAATGCAAAATGTAAAGACTCATATTTGCAGCGGCAATTATTGGCGAAATGCTCCGGAATACCGTCCACTTAAAAATCATGGGAGCAGCAGCCAGTAGCAGCCGATTATCGAGCAGAGAGTCGCTGCTCCTCCTCCTCCTCCTCGATGGGTTCTGTCCGGGCCATTATTGTGGTGGCTTCGATGCCTTCGATTCCGAGTCCAATTCCAATAGGGGACTCCTCCAATTCCAATTCCAACTCCAACGCCGACTCCCAATCCAGTTGCAGTTGCAGCTCTCCGTTCGCATTGAAAGGCAAATTTGCGCGCAAAGCCGCGCGGGAAATGCAACAATGTTTGCACTTTTCCCTCTATCCGCTATCTCTGTGCGTTCTGGCTGGCTTTTCCCCGCTCCATTTAAGGCAGGCCGAAATGCACATTTTACAGTTTTACCTTTTTGCAAATCTCTAACGGCCTGCCAAACGAACAAAATATTGCCCTGGCCAAATTTGGTAGCCACAATGTCGAAGGTGCAGCGGGAACGAAGGCTGAGGTACTGCGCGGAAATATACTCTCACATTTGATGGGAAAACTTCATTTTCTCAGTTGGGAAAATGTAGAAAATATTTGAAGTTAATAATAAACAAAATATAAAAAATATACACAATATTTGGAATTAATAAAGCAAATTTAAAATAATTAAAAACGAATGCAATATATTTTTAAAGATCCTTACTCATGCTATACTAACTTGTTTTCTAAGCTTCTAAACTCGATTACTTTTAAACTTTTTTATTATAATCTTTAATAATCTCTATCTATCCTAATCGCTATTATTTCCTCTTTATTTTTTCCAGTGCTTCCTGGTACACATATCGCCCAGAACGTCTTGCCGGAGGTGACTTTTGACTTTTGCTATCGCAGCCACATCACCCACACCGAGGACTTATTAATCTGGATAGCATTTAGCGAGGACTTGTCTGCATATTTGGAGAGTAATCCGACATGAAGGAGATATATATAAATACGAGTATATATACGAGCCAAGGAGAGGGCCAGGAAATCGGAGCTTGTCCGGTGAATGTCGTCGTTGGCTTCATTAAGGCCGCAACAGACGTCGTCGCAGACAGACAACTCTGCCAATTTCCATCAAAAAGCGCAGTTGGTCGCTACTTTTCGGCTAGACCAAACGGAGATCGATATGGGATTGGAACTGCAGTTGGAGCTGGAGCTGGACCTGGCCTGGTGGAGCAGCTTTCGCTTTGATTCGAGCGGTGGCCCCAGGTACAGGTAGCACTACAATTTGCGCGCTTGTCAAGTGTACGACAACATTACGCGCAATTGTTCAATGTCAACGCATTTGATGAGCATGAGATGCCTTTGTGCCCCTAGTACCTCTAGTACCAGCGGATGGATTGCTCTTGTCAGGGACTCGGCTTGTCCGAGTCGGAGTCCTCCCAGCCTACCCTGCCACTCATTGTTTTTCGGCCCAGAGCCGCCGCTTCTGACAGAAAAGAGCGGAGTCTGCAATTCCCATGTGCTGCCATGTTCGCCGTGATAACGATGCCCCAGCTCCTGGGGAGCTCCTCCAGCTCCTCCGGCTCCTCCAAGTTCCATCCCATTGTGCTAGTAGCGACCATCCTCCGGCCTGGGCCACAATGTTCGCCGTTCCGCGACATCGCTGACAATCAAAAATGCGCCGTATGAACTCAATTAAGGTCCCTGCCAGGGGAGTTAGAAAAGGAGTAGGAAGCAGCAGCAGCAGGAGGAGTAGAGCTTTGGGAGGTAAGTCAAGAAATTGAGGATGTAATCTGTGAAGTATTTATTTAAGATATAAAAACTAGAGAGATATATTACTTATAGAGATAAAATAGTAATTTACGTTCAATAAATATCATTCAAACATCCTTCCAAATATCTAAGCTTATTTGAAACTTCATAAAACATTGAAGTAACTTAAGAAACTCTCTCTACCCACATTAATTTTAAACTAACTTGCCTTAAAACTAAACCCCAAGTCATAGGCATAGCAACGCCCATTAGACTTTAAAACGCAAATAAACTTAACCCTAAGATGCCTCCCGATAGCATCTCTCAACGATGGCTATCGATTTTCACAACTGCCTATTTACATTTCGGGCATTATCGGTGGATAATCGATAAATACCGAATACCGATCCGGCAGCCAAGGCCACGCCCCCAAAAACCGAAAGGCAAACTTTGTTTTTATTGCGACTGATAATAGAGCAGCGACCGCTTATTTCAAGTGATTTTTCGGTTAATAAATGCATCAAAATGTTGAATCTAAAGCATTTTTATGTCGTATAATTAATCACAATTATATGTTTTCTATGGGCCGAGTAAATGGCCGGGACAATGGCCAGCAAAGCGAGACGGACTCTGGCTTTGGCTCTCGGTTGCGAGAGGCGCCACGGGGGGTTGCCCCGAAAAGCGAAGCGGGCTCAGCGGCGCACTAAAATTTTATGACTCTATTATGAGAGTGGCGGTCACTCTGGGTGTATGCTCCATTGTGCGCCCCGATCCCTGGCCATTGTTCTAGAAGCCCCTCTCCCCACCATCTCGCGAGTGGATGCCAAAGATTTCAGCACTCAGATTATGCAACACACACGGCCCGCGTATACACACTCCGCCTTTCTGGGGGGGAAAACGACTCCTCAAAGGCAGAGGAGTAATTTATAACTGAGCTAAAATAGCCGAGGAAAAACCTTAGCGGCCAGGAAAACTAAAGAAAATATCTGGAAGAAGCCCAGAGAAATTCAACAAAAAGAAAGAATATAATGCGCACAAATTTGCGTCGCCTTGCGGCCTTAGGAAGAGATGCGAGTCTCTTAACCAAGTCAAAGCACTGGAAGAAACTTAATTGTAACCGGGTTTTGATATTTTTATAGTGGAAAGAGTATTAGGAATTTTTTAAATTTATTTTTCTGTGCCTGCTTCAGCTCTCGTTATTAAATAAAAATTTATTTTCCGACAGTGTCTGACCCCAGAACCTGGTGCCACTAGCCACTACCTTCCTTCTACCTCTTCCCAACTCCTGCTACCTCCTCTCAACTCCTCCTAACTCCTGCTACCTCCTCCTACCCCCTCCCTTCCCCCCTTTCCCCACCACTCCTAACCAGTGGCGCAACTGCAACAATAAACTGCATTCCTGGGATATTAATCACAGCTGCACTGCAGCCAAGTGGCGTCCATGCGGCACACTCTTATGAATAACTCCCGACCGCAGGCCACTTGAAGCTGGCTTAAAGTTCGACCCGGCTAATGAAAGCTGTCGGTGCCAGACTGGAGACTGCCCCGCCCTGCAAAACATTTGTTAGATACAGTTTGTCACCGACAGCAAACACACACAACATAATCCACTGCAGCTGAATATTTATTAGCAATATGCGATGTCCGATTTTCCAGCGCTTTTCCCGGGCCCAAACCGCTAAGCAAATGCAGCTCGCGTTCGATCGATTGATAATGGCATAAAAACAGGGAACAACACCTAGCCACAGGCCAGGCTGAGCAGCGGAGGAGAGTGAGTCGGGCGAACATGCAAACTAAGGATAGGTCCTGGCCCCACTTTGCCACACACAGGGGGAAATTTATATACTACATATTTTTAGTTAAAAAGAATTTCGGCAAACAAGAAAATGTAAAGAGCACACAATAATATATTTATTAAATATTTATTAGGAAATTAAATTTATTAAATATTAATTATGAAATTTATAGAGGCAAAAACAGACATTAGGAAGGCTTAGTATTTTATTAGGTTAAAAAATCTGAACTTTTTAATTAGCTTTGCAAGCCTGTTTTATTAACAATTTATTAATATGAAGTAAGGAATTTATAAAAAATATTTATTACTTTTGGCAATCATTGGCTTCTTTGGTATTTTATGTCTTTAAAATTAACTGCAATAATTGTATTCTTTAAATCGATTTTTTGTTGTCAAATTTTCTTGGGAAAATCCAAATTTGTAAAATCCATAACTAAGCCAAAAAAGCATTAAAATCCATTCGGAAAGCTGTTCTGTGTTAATTTTTGCCAGGATAATAAATCTGCATACTAAATTTACCATTTGGGAAAATTAAAATTTTTGTCAAATTTTAAAAATTTTGATGATAACCCCTTACATTTTTTTCAAAAAATTGAGTAAATTTTTTTTCCTTGTTTTCTTGTCTCAATCGATTCAGTTTTCAATGCTGACCAAGAATATATATGCTTTATAGGGTCGGAAATTAATTCTTCACTGAGTTTCAGGCTGCTGACTGATATCATAGTACCCTGGAAAGGTATTAAAGTTAGGAATAAATTTTGTATTCCCGTAAACCTCATAGTTATTTTTCCACTGCCAAAATCCATCTAAAATGCAAATATTAATAATATATAAATTGTTTTCCCCATTTGAAATCCCATTCTCCATAATAAAAAACCCTAAAATATTTATTAGAAATTATTCGCAGTATGGGAGTGTGCTCCCCCAGTCCCAGTCCCCTTCCCCGTCCCTCCCCCCACCGAAACACAATTAATATTTATGACCTTGCCCGCCTGATATATTTGCCTCGGCGCACACACGTAAATGCTGCGATTTATCATTCTCTGGCCGGTCGGCGGGGTCGGTGGTGCACGGTGGTGTACCGATATAGCCGCAAGGATAATAGAACTGTTAACATGGGAATAAAATTTCGAATAAAATGCAATAGATGCGATCTAACTGGCTCTCGCCATGCACCAACGATTGCACACTCCATTCCAGCCTAAAAAAAAAAGCAAATGCAAGAGGCGTTGGGAAAGTTGCCATGAAATCGCCCATTTTGGTATTTAATTAATTCAAACGTCACTAATTAGCTGCCAAAAAAATACGCAGCCATGTCAAAACCGAAGCCAACCTGCTGCTGGTGGTGAACCCACCTGAACCCGGTCCCCGGGAAAGCGGTGGCAGCCTCACCTGGGGCGGTTAATTAAGTCAACTCCCGTTTGGAGGAACAGCGGCAGCCGAAGCCACCACCGAGGCAGCCAAAGGGGGTTGAAAGAGGTTCGAAGGGGAGGTACCTCTTAGGAAAATATTTTAAGTAAAATATATTTATAAACAGAAATTAGAATTAGTTAATTAATGTCAGAAAGCATAATGCTACTTGCTAGAAGTCTTTTACTTTTTCTACAAATCAAACAACTTGCTTGCTTAAACGTGTTGAAATTCCTTTACTAAATTAATTCCCTTATTTTTATTAATTATTTATTTTAGCATTCCTGATATATAATTTAATTTATTACTAATTTTCCCAAGTTAATTCCACCCCCTAAACTCCCCTGATACCCTGTACACACAAGTTTTGCTCTCGGCAGCAAGTGCATGCATATTTTAGCATGAAAATATTCATAATTAAAGTGCGTGAGTCTGGGGTCGCCCTTCCGTTGGTGGTGTGTGAGTGTATTATTGTAATGGCATAATTAATTTATTAATTAGTTTTGTTTTCGTTGGCCGGGTTGCTGCTCTCGCTTCTTCACTCTTGTAAGTCAACCGGCGAAGCGTGAGCCTTCGCAGCGGGTCGCCTCTTCCCGGGTACGACGCGTAATTGGAGCTGCCCACGCACATGGTCCAGTCCAGGTTATTGTGGAGGGACTCAGGGCCAAGACCAGACTTTAGACTTCAGACTTCAGACTCTAGACCAGACACTCGGCCAGGTTCAAGGCGAACAGTAGCTGCGACAACAATTAAATGCCCTGAGACTCTGCGTTCGCAATTAACAAGTTGCAAGACGAAAACAGATTTTTATATGCAACTGCGGCGCTTTTCATTGCCAGGGCCAAGGGGGAAAACCTAAAAAAGCATGCAAAGAATACAGAAAAATACAAAAAAACTACAATAAAAACCCACAACGACGACGACCTCCGTGGTGGCCAAAGTTGCGGCAGACAATTGAAAAATTGTCGCCGAGCCCGGCTCCCCGTCCTGGCGGGTTTGGAGCTGGAGCCCGGCTTTCATAGGCATACCTGTCGCGCATACCCCGAATCGCATTCGAATTGACTGACGACGATTGTTTTTTCGGTTCCTTTTCGATTTGTGCGAGTATTTTTTGAGGCACTGTTCCGGGGACCGGTCCCAAGCTGGCCCCGGCTCAGGCCCCGCGAGTCATTGTCATCTGCGTTTGGCAATTCATTCTGAAAGAACTGAAAGTTCTCTCTGTCTTTTAAAGCTGCTGCTGTCTCTT
>JAEIIM010005429.1:0-12062 GCA_018874515.1 Drosophila greeni | reverse complement strand
GGAAAGAATTGTAAGTATTTTTTTGATACTTTGGAAAATTTCTAAAAAACGTTTTTCGAAGAGTATTTCCAACGTGCCCAAAAATGAATTTTGAAAGCTAATTTACGTTATTAACCAATTAAGGTTTAAGAATTTTATCTTTATTATCTAAAATCCCTCTTCTCAAATCTCTATTTTCATATCTTAATATGGAAATACTAACCCATTCAAAGATCCCTCATAAATAATCCCAAGGTAAATGTATCCAAAACTTAAAACGTTAATATTCCATACAAATATGAAATCGAATACCCTGAGAATTCCAGGTAACCCATTCCCATTCCCCAATTATCTCCCCTTCGGAAATGTGGAAAAACTAGCGCGACGGGGACTGGAAATGTGTCGTCCAGCGATTTCCGATCCGATCGACAAGTGTGTGGAACGCAAGGCCCGATGAACGAACGGGGTAAGTGGCCACAGAGCAGGATAAAAACAGAAAAAGAGAAGAGAAGGAGAGAGAAAGAGGAGCCGCCGCTTGTGCAAGAATGCTCCACAAGCGTCATTAACGTGATTCCAACTCGTTTTCGTTTCCTTATCTCGAAAACGTAAACGAAGCTGCATACTTGCGTGCATGCGAGTGTGTGTGTGCGTGCTGGAAAATTACCTGTAAAGGTGCCGCCTTTCTGCTAATTGATAAGTTCATATTTATCTATACACGGGCAACCTCCGCCAAGTAATTAACTATGTTAATTTTTGGGAAAATTGGGCAAATCGCTGCTTCCTCTTACCTGTCGCATCGGTGACGCACGCTGCCTGCGTCGACGGCGACGGATACGTCTGCGGCGGCAGAGCGCCTCGCTCTCCTTCTCTCTCGCACACAAACGTGTTGCGCTCACCAACACCACTGCAGAATTGCACAGCTGAGCCTCGCAAATGCAACGAATGTGAGGCACAAAACAGAGAGCCCGAGAACAGAACGACGCTGCTATGTCAATTTGTTGTTGCTTTGGCTGCTCTTCCGCTGCTGCTGCTGCTGTGCTCGTTGTGTTTGTTGTTGCTACTATTTGGCACGTGAATCGACAATCGCATTTTTCAAATTCTTGCACTCATTGCTTTTGTGCATTTGTTTACGTCACTGTCACACACACACACACACCCACACAGGCACACACGCGACTGAATGAAAGGCGCGTAACGCGAGAGCCCCCGAAGAGCGAATGGGAGAGAGCGAGAGACGTAAGAAAGAGCGACAAATTTGGCAAGCCGCAAATAAACAAATAATTTATTTATCTGTCTCGCTCTGGCCCCAAACACGGGGCGATTATTAAACAATAACTAATGCCAGCGCCAGTTTCGCAACTGTTTCTGTGTTGCTTTTGGCATTAAAACGTTGCTCCGCGCACGACAACAAAACAATACGAAAATCGAAATTTCCACTCGCGTTTACTTTTGGTTTTTGCCCTGCGAACTCTGGCCTTTTTCGGGCGATAAGCAACGGCGATTATCTCGTTGTCCTTCTATCTTGCACGCGAATTGTTGCTGCTCTCCAATTGAATTGTTTAACGCACATTTTACAGCATTTCAATTAAGTTTCGCCGCTACGCGGAGCAAGAGAACCAAACGCGTTGAAAATAAAAAAAACTTTGAGTTGTTGCTAGCAAGGCTGCCACTTTAGCTGTTTTCCCGTCAAATTTGGCTAATCCAGAAAATTAGATGTGGGAAAAATTGAAAATTGCGGGGAGCGGGAATTCTGGATTTTTGTAAATATATATTTGTCGTTTTTTCGCTTTTTTTTAATTGCCATCATTGCGAAAAAAATGTACCATACAAATTGTTTTAATATATAAAAAATAACTTATTAAATTTGAGCTTTTAACCGAAAACTTTGATGTTGCTAGTGATGCAAGTTGGAACATCGATTGTCGATGTTTTCATTGTCAGCGAGCAGCTGCCGGAGCAGTGTTTCCACCTCGACTGTTTTCTGGTCAGATCTGGCTATTTTGCAAGACCCTAAACTAGAAAACACTTGACTTTGCTAGAGCTAACACTTTTGGCTATTTAACAAAATAAATTTTCTCTGGAAAAAACAACGCGGCCAAAAACTAAGAAGTTCTCGAACTATTTTTTTGTTCAACATATTAACATGATTAAATTCACCAATTGATCAAATTTGAAAGCCTTTATTATATTGTAAAACAATTAAAATTAAACAACTTCATATATTTAAGTAACCCAAATACATTATTAAGATGATTTACTATACATAGTACTATATTAAAATTAATTGCACGAAAATCGTTCATCAAGTTCAGCTAAAATCACTGGTTTGCGAAAAGTGATTTGTTTGCGTCGCGTGCGTATTCTTTTAATTTAATTTTTTTTTTTAATCTTGAAAAGGAAAAATTGCCTGAAAACAACCTTCAGATCAATTATAGTGTTAACCAAGAGCTATAAGATTTAAATTTTGTATTTGTATTTACTTTGTTTTTAATTTACATATTTTTAGCTATTTTACTTTGTTTGCTCCAGTTACAAGCAACGACCGATATTTGGTAATACTGGTCGCAATGATTTTATTTTGTTTTCTCGTTATTTCTTATATTTAATTTTTGTCCTCCTCTCTCCTCTTCTCTATGTTTCTCTATAATTTTTTTTAATTTCCTTTGTCATTCATTTATCTTCATGACGAAATGTCAAATTATCTACATTTTACAAGGTTTCTACGCGCTCACAACAACAAATTCCGTTATGTCAATCGGGTAAACCGGGCGATGAGCCCGATATCGATATTTCTTCCAAAAGATAATATATTTATATCGTGATTTTTGAAAATTGCTTTAATATTGCGTTTCAAAGCGGGGCGGTGAAAATATATTAAAGTTAACGTATTCATTATTTAGCTCCGCCTGATTTTTCGGTCATGAGCGACCAATGCTGGCAGATAACAGGAATAACAGATGAGCAATGATTTTTGCCAGAGTGGACAGTACCCCGTTTTTTAATAGTTTACCAACACTAGTCTTTAATGGGCGTAGAAATTCATTGATAAAAACAAATTAACTTAAATTTGATAGTTCGGGGGGCGGGCCAAAAACCAAGAAAACGCGAAGCATGTCGGGGCTGAAGGCGCCGTCGCTGCAATCGCTGCTGGAGTCGGAGCGCGGCTCCACGGACAGCCTGCTGGCCGAATCGCTGCAGCTGGACTTTGAGGATGTAAGTTGCGGGGTTACGCCAGAAAACTGCTGATTTTAACAATTTTTGGGCACTTTTTCCGTTACCAGCTGGATGATGCTGAGTTTGCCATACCGCCCACCGATGTGCTGCCCACGCTGGAGTCGGTGCTCAGCGAATTCGAGGCGGACTCGGATGTGGCCTCCGAGCTGGGAATGCCGGTTCCTCATGCCACGCCCACGCCCTCCATAGGGGACGATGCCACGATCAGGACAGATGGCCGCGGCGGCGGTGGCTCCATCATGCGGTACACCCTGCTCCATGGCATCTCCGCTCAGCTCTCCTCGGCCGCGGAGCGCGTGAATGCCGGGGCGGCAAGTTCCTGCGCCGTGGCCGCCTTCATAGCCGTTGGCACCTCCCACGGGCACATCCTCAACTTCGATGTCACACAAACGCTGCGGTGGGCGCACCAGGACAAGCACGGCCAGGGTGCGGTGGCCAGCATGGCCTTCAATGCGGATTCGACGCGTCTCCTGGCCGGTTTCTCGAGGGGATTGGTCACCATGCTGGACACGCACACGGGCGATGTCCTGCGGGAGCTGTTCGATGTGATAACCCCGAATACGGGCGTGCTGCACGTGAAGTGGACCTCCCGCTCCTCGCTGGCTCTCTGTGCCGACGCCGGAGGCTCTGTGTGGTCGCTGAGTTTCACGAGGAAACTGGGCATTCGTGGCTGCAGCTCGCGCTGCCTGTTCTCCGGTGCCCGCGGCGAGGTCTGCGCCGTGGAGCCTCTCATAATGGATGCCAACGGACGCCACGAACTGGATCAGTACTGCATCGTGGCTCTGGCCACGCTCTCCAAGTACTTTATTGTGACTGTTAGGCCTAGGTTGCGCGTGATCAAGTACCATGCCCTTCAGGGACCGCCGGACTGCCTGCCTCTGCTCGCCTGGCACTTGGTCCTGATCCAAGCGGCGGATACCACGCGCTCGGTGGATCCTGTCATCGTCGTGGGAAGGGGTAACCAGCTGTTCTTCCACCAACTCTTCGTTTCGAACGGAAGGATCACGTTGCTGTATCTGCGCCATGTCCAGCTGCAGGGCAACCTCCTGTCGGCCCACTGGCTGGGTCCCAAGTGCGTGGCCTCGCTGGACACCTCGGAGATTCTGCATTTGGTGGACGTGAGATCGAGCAAGGAGCTGGAGTGCATGGACATGGCTAATGCCGGCTTGGTCTACGGCTCGGCACAGTTCAAGGGTCTGGCCACGGGCGGAAATGTGTCGCCTGCCTTCGCCCTGGCGGGTTCCAATGCCTGCTACAACTCGGTGGTGTCCAGGGGCACCCAGTTGTATGTTTTGGGTGCCAGATCCCTGCATATTATCGGGGTGAGGACGTGGTCGGAAAGGATTAGCTACCTGGTGAGAAAGTCTCTTGAAATCAAGTGGAAAATTCTTATATCTCCCTTTATTTACCAGGTTAAACACCATCGCTGGCAGGAGGCCTGCCAACTGGCCCTCGATGGTTACCTGGCCTCCGTGGATCGTCCCCGGAAGCGTGCCCAGGCCAAGGAGCGCATTATCACGCTGTTTCAGGAGTACATAGCGAACTCTGCCCGGGCACCGGACTACTGTCTCGGCTCCATAGTTAATTGCCTCATCACCGTGGACGAACTGGACCTGCTGTGGACCCAGCTCTGGGAGAAGCTGCACAACACCAGCTCCGAGCTCTTTCTGCAGCACATTTCCGAGCACATTGAACGGGAGACCATAAGGAGTGTGAATCCCTTGATTTCCCAGGCCTTGGTGGACTATTGGCTGGAACACTCGCCGGCCAAGCTGGAGCAGCTCATCCTGAAGCTGGATTGGATGTGCCTGGACTTGAACCAGGTCCTAAAGGCCGTGAAGAAGCATCGCTTGTACCGAGCCCAGATCTACCTCAACACGCAGGCTCTGAATGATTACACGGCGGCGCTGACGGAGCTGCTGCCGCTGGTGACGCCTGAGGAAACGGATTTGGGCAATTGCCTGCTGGTCTATGTGTCCAGTTGCCTGGCGGGCAGGGGCTATCCCAGTGGAGAGATTCCCGTGGAGCAGGTGCATCAGGTGAAGCACGATGTCTTGAGGTGCTTGACTTCGCAGCAGTCCAAGGAGACAGCCGGCGGGGATGAGCTGCCATATCCATACCTGCGGGCGCTCCTCAAGTTCGATACGCGGGAAACACTGAACGTGATCTCGCTGGCATTCCAGGAGAAGGAGTTTAGCAACGAGCTGGGCCTGTCGCATCGCAAGAGGATCATCAATTTGTTGCTGGAGATCATGACGCCCGAGAATGCCACGGTGAGTGGAGTAACTCCTGTTTCTCTTCTTCAATTAGTAACCTTTTTTTCACCCTTCCAGTGGGCGGAGATTGGCTGCCTTTTGAACTTTATAGCCCAGCAGATTTCCATGCAATGTTTACCCCGAGATAAACAGCTTTTAGAGCGCGTGCTGAGCCATTTGGCGCAGGAGGAGATCACCAACGAGAGCAGTCGCCAGCACTCGGAGCGGGAGAATGCCTGGCACGAGCTGCTCTCCTCCAATTGCCTTGCCGAGATCAGCAGCGATGAGGAGCAGCTGCATTTGGCCGAGCGGGCGCGTTGCTACTGCGTGGTGGAGTACCTCCTCGAGAAGCTGCAGCGCTACGACACCATCCTGGATTGCTATATCCGCAACGAGGCCCGCCACGAGACCATGTTTGCCTATATGGAGCGTTATGTGGACACGCCGGAGAGATGCATTTACGAGCAGTTGAAGCGCCACCTCAGGCAGCTCTTGGTCATCAACGACAAGGAGACCACGCGGCTGTTGGCCCTGCACTATCCCGAAAGGATTTCCGAACTCTTAGAGAGCCTAAAAACGGAGGAGAGTCTTCTGTATGTGTTCCTCAAGTGCCTGAACGATCGCAGAGCCAAGCTGGAAGCCAGCCAGCTGGAGCTCCTGCTGGAACTGCACTGCAAGTTGGAGACGCAGGACGTGGTCATGGAGTTCCTGTGCTGCAACATTCGCCTGCTCCAGGACAGCCTGGAGAGGGCGATAGCCATAGTTGAGAGCCATCACCTGGACAGAGCTGTGATCTATCTGTACGAGATGCAGGAGAGCTACACGAAAGCCTTTGAGCTGTCCATGGATCTGCTGAAGCTGGCCACGGGCCAGGAGGCAGTGGAGGAGGCCAGGGTGATGCCTTCCCTGCTGGCGCGTTCTGTGCATGTTTTGCCAGCTGCGGAGCTGGAGCGCTGCTGGTTCGTCCTCCTGCAATATGTCCTGCCAAAGCAGGAGTTCCAGTCGATCAGCAAGTCCCTGCTGCACGAGGCCTCGCACCACATCGACCTGCACAACCTGGTCCAGCTGATCATGAACACCCACAACGTGTCCAGCAGCTTTGGCGACATCAAGGACCTGCTCATGGGCATGCTGGATAGCTCCAGGCATCAGACGGAGGCCCTGCGCGGCAGTGCCGACATGCAGTGCCAGGGTCTTCACCTGGAGTTCCGAAAGCATCATCAGCAGGCGCGTCGCGGCCTCTGGGTGACCACCACCAAGTGCTCGGTGTGCCGACAGCGATTATATGAACAAAGCCAGGTGCTCATTCTGGGCGGCTGTGGCCATGGCCTGCACGAAGAGTGCCTGGAGGATGCGGAAACGACGCTTGAGGAGTGTCCCCGGTGCTTCACGGCGATGCAGGAGCAAACTATCACATTGCCGCGTCCAAACAAGAGCCAGATCAGCATTTCTTCGTCGCTGGAGATGGGTGCTTTGCAGCTGAAGGCGCCGCCCCGGCGATTCTGTTAATTCGCATATTATTTCCTTGTATATTCCACTTGTATTCCTCAGTGTATTTATTGTACAACTCTGTGTATTGTATTTTATGTGTGTAAGTAAAGCAATTGCATGATAAGTTGGGGTTTTTGTGGGGGAATCACTTGGTTATTGAGGTTATAATGGGTTTAACTAAGGGTAACAATGAGGTTTAGGGATGTATATAAAGGGGAAAGTCTTATCAGATTATAGGATCGACAGGGCTGTTGCTGCTTATCAAGAATATATTTGATTTTTAGGGTCCGAAACGACTCCTTAAGCAAGTTGAAAGCTTCTGGATAAAAGTATAAGGTATATTTACATAAAATATTAACTTATATATCATTTTTTAATAGAATAATCTTCTAAAATATTTACAATAAAATATAGAGCACACTTTCTTAATAAAAAGCAGCACCTTGCCTTAGCTCACAGCTGGTTTAATGGAGCTATCAGCGGGAAAGGTGTTGTTATAATGTTGAATAAACTCCGTGCATTGTTCGGCTGTAGAATAAAATATAAATAAAATAATCTTATTTTATCAAAAGTAAAATATAAATTTTACAAAACCTACCCTTGGGAAAGGACAGAGTCTCATAGAGTTTCAAGTTGCGCATTTGAAAGAACCGAAAGACGCTGTGAAAAATCAAATCATCTTTGGTTTTATGGGCAGCCTCCAAAAATTTGCGAGCAGGGACCTTGTCCAGGCCCAGAGAGTTTTTGGCCAGTCGGAGAGCGTCTATAACCTTGCCCTGACCCAGCATGACTTCAATGATGATCTAGGATTAAAAATATAATATAAAATATAAAGAAAATATTGAAATATTCCTTAAGAAACCCACCTCATGTGCCTGAATCCTGCCCAGCATATCGATGGCCACCTGGGATATAGCCGTGTCCACATCCGAATGGGCCAGCAAAAAGCAGGCCACCGCCTTGGACTCCAGCAGCATTGAATAGCTGACCAAACGCCGTAGAGTATCAAAGCTGCGATTGTTTATCAGCTCGCTTACAATCATCTTGCTCAGCTCCTCTTGGGCGGCTATATTGAACTTGTTCAGGGATTGCAGATAAAGCATTAGGATGGATTCCGTGTAGGAGCGTCGAGCGATGCGCTGAAAGATCTGCACCATGTCTAGCTGCTCAATGAGCACAATGGGAGGTGTGGCCTGCTTCAGCGAGGAAGCCTTGACATTCGAGGGCTGAGCAGTTTGGTTTTGCAGCTCCAATTGCACCCAGGATCTAGGAAGAAATAAAGATAAGTAAAGGAAGGTAAGCTCCTATTTTATACTAACGCATATATCTTGTTAATCTTGCTGAAAATGGTCTCCAGCACTGGCAGCAGGGTGCCCTTGTACTGATCATCCACCAGTTGAGCCACAACCTTCAACAAGGCCTGCTTGCCACTGCTGCGCTGCAGCAGGAACTCGGTGAGACGAATGCGATCGGAAATCAGGTGGCACAAGGGCTCGATGCACAGATTTAAGTACCACATGCAGCCCAGCTTGGCATCGATGACGATGTTGGGCTGGAACAGCACCCAGTGAGTGGAATCTGTAGAGGATTAAAGATTTAATTGTAATTTAAGGAAGCTTTGAAAGAGGTTTAACTCACACAACTCGCACTGCAGAATCTGGCCATCGGGCGACAGGGAAGGCAGCTTCAAGCCAAAGGGTTTAATGGAGCGACCTGGCGTTATGGGAGCATGATGGGTAACATCATGGATTACCTCGCCGGGCAGGGAGATATCAAAGAGCAGGGAGGTCCCAGTGGCCTGGTGATGAACCACAATCAGGTTGTCCACTGTATTGATGGCAAATCTGCCCACAAGACTTAGGCGTAGAATGTGACACTTGCGTGGCGCCAGTCCTGGGCCATTAAGCAAATGCACTTCGACTTCCATTTGTCCAGAGCTGCTGTTCGCCTGCAGAATGAGCACCGCCAGAATGCCGTAGACCTGACCTAGGGTCACCTTGCTCTCCTGCACATCGCGACTAGGGGAACCCACTAAAAATACAGGAATATTAATAACAAGATTCAACAAGGACAATCCCGATTCCCACTTACAGTCCACTTTGGGCAGCTTGGTAATGACCTTCTGCTTGACCAGCACTGGAATTAGGGAGTTGCCCTCGCTGGTGCAGAGCAGCGCCACATTGGCATCGCAGCACCAGGCAAACCACTTGATGCTGATACTCAGGGACTTGACAGAGCGCACCTGTCGCTTCTCAGCCACCACGGTGTAGACTTCCACGCCCGTGTTCGAGATGAGGGCCACCTCACGGTTGTGCACCCACACGAAGCCATGTATGGTGGTCTTAACTTGGTGGGTAATTATGTCCTGCAGCAGCGGTTGATCTCCGTTGAAGCAAATGAACTCCACGGCATTTTCCTTGCGTTGCACGGCCAGAATTTGGTTGTCCGGCGAGAACTTGATGGAACGTATATCGCCACCGCGGTCGTTCATGCAAAATGAGATGACGGTGTCCTCAGTGGGGCCGGGGCCCTTGACCACCACCCCAGTGGCACCTCCGGAGCGAACGGCGAAGATCTTGCAAAGGAAAGAGTGTTTAAGTGAATCACTGCCGAGTTTTGGAACAACTTACCTGCTTGTTGGAATCATCAAAGAAGACATTTGTTAGCTGGCTCACGGCATCGAATCGTATGGGATTTGGGGATAGCTCTATATAGTGGATTCCATTGGGATTATCCATTGTTTTTCAGGAAAAGATAATCAAAACAAACGTCGGCAGCTAAACTCTGTTATCCACCCACTTTTAGAGATGTGAGTTGATCAGGGAGGCTAGAGATGGGTCACGAGACACAAGTCACGAGACGTAAAATATATCGTTAGTAGAAAGAATTTTAAATATACTTAATTTTACTTAATTTATAGGTAATTAAAGCAATAACTTGAAAAATTAGACTTATTAGCCTTAATTTTTCTATCGAAATTGATGTAAACATTTATATTTTCCCCTTGCTCATCTCTAGCTCTGCTCCAAACCGATATATCGCCTATTGTTTTGTTTGCTATCGATACATTGATTCTCTCGATAGTATCGTTGAAAAAATTGATTTTTTCCTCACCCCTATTGTACACAATAAACAAAGAAAAAGAAAAAAGCAGACAAAGCTTTCTTTTAATTTTAAAATTAAATTAAATGGGTCATTTGGACAAGTGCCGCGTCTGCTTTACGGCCGTAGCCCGGGACGACGAGGCCTACAACCTGCTGCAGCTACCTAAACTGGCCGTTAAGTTCTCCGATTGCACCGGCTTGGTGGTGGATCCGGAAGATGTCGAAATTATTTCCAGCGAGATTTGCTGCCAATGCTACGAGCAGTTGGAGATGTGCCACGCCTTCCGCGCCCTTTGCGTCACCTCAGACCGGAAGTGGCGGGTGAAAAGAAGGGTGGGGCGGAGGGAAATAATGCGGGAGGAGCTCCTATTCCTTGAAGAGGACCAAGAAAATATGGAAGAAACTGGACAAGAAATGGAAGAAAGACTGGAACTGGAAGCTGTACTGGAAATGGTAGAAGAACTGGATAAGGAAGAAAAGCAGGTAGAACAGAAGAAACAAGAAGAACAGGAGAAACAAGAAGTACAGGGAAAACAAGGAGAAAAGGTGGAACAAGAGCAGTCAAAGGAAGACCAGGAGGACCAGGAGCAGCCTACCCTTCAACCACCCGAGTTGATTCTTTGCGATGGCAACCTAAGTCCCAAGAAATCAACGCCAAAAGTTCAAAGGAAGTCTTCTCGCAAGAAACCAGCACAGAAAGCCAAAGAAAAGGTTGGCAAAAAACCTTAAACTGTAAAAGGAGTTGAAAAATCATTTAAATGGAACTTTATAAGTATTTTTATAAGTTATTTTTACTTATTTTTTAAATAAGTTTTTACCCTTTAAAACATGCAATTAATATACTTTCCAACATTTCAGGAGACCGCTGTCATCGCAGAATCTCCCATCCTCTACAAGTGCGACATCTGCTCCGAGGGCTTTCAGGATTACAAACGCTTCGTCAACCACCAGAAGGAACACGATGGCCACAGTCTCTATCACTGCTCGGAACCGGGCTGCGAGGAGTCCTTCAATCGCTACGAGCAGTGCCGGGAACATGAACTGAAGCATGCGGCGGTGGGCACACGCTTTATCTGCGGGGAGGAAGGCTGCCACAAGATTTACCGTCACAAGGCCTCCCTGAAGCACCACCAGAGCAAGGCCCATGGCTTGGGGCAGCCACCAAAGACGCACATCTGTGAGTTCTGCGGTCGAGTGTTCAAGAATCTGGCCGCCGTGACCCATCATCGGTACACGCACAGCGATCAAATGGAACTGCCCTTTGCCTGCGAGATGCCCGACTGCTCGCTGAAGTTCATAAGCCAGGAGAAGCTCCGCATTCATATGATGCGGCATCAGGGCATCAAGAACTACAGCTGCCCGTATTGCGGCCTGCGAAAGACCACCAAGAACGAGCTGCGACTGCACATCAACTTTCATACGCTGGAGCGGAGCTGGAAGTGCAAGTTGTGTCCCAGGGTTTGCAACAGCTCCACGAGCCTCAAGAAGCACGTGAGCACCATTCACGAGAAGAACAAGGACTATGCCTGCAGATACTGTGAGAAATCGTTTGCCAATTCGAATACCCGGAAGTACCACGAGATGACCCACACAGGGGAGAAGAACTTTGAGTGCCAGGAGTGCGGCAAGAAGTTCATACAACCAGCGGCCCTCAGGACTCACCGTTTGATCCACGAAAGAAAGGCAGCCAAAAATGTAGAAGCAGCCACAGCTGGTGGGGAACCATTAATGGCTGCCATACCTCAAATCGATGTTGGTACTCCCGTAATAGTGGCCCAACTACAGCCGGCTTATACTATACTCCAGGTGACGAGCTTGGGTTATCCGCCTATGTAAAGGTGTGACTTCAGCGAGCATCTTCGGCATCTTCTTTGTTTTTTGTGATTTATGAGTTAAGCTTTACGTTCCAAAATCATAATTTAAGTTGTTTTTAGTTGAATTTCGTTATGTTGTTTTGTTTTATTTATTTTTTTAAGATTTACGGTAGGTTTGTGTTTTT
>JAEIIM010005400.1:0-14409 GCA_018874515.1 Drosophila greeni | reverse complement strand
CGACTTTTAAAAAATGGGTTTTGGCCACATAAGGTGGTCGTTGGCCCCATAGTGCATCGGCGGAAATGGCAATAGGCAAAAATCCATTGCCTACTTTTGTGGGCTGAATTAGAGCCGCGCAGCCCAGGCGGGGGTGGAGCTGGATGCACTGTTTTTATTCCAGGAGGAGCAGGACTACAGGAAAAACACATGCCTGGCCAGAAGCTTGTTTACATGCGTTTGGCGCACTCGCCAGATAAATTAGCAGCAACATCACAGCAGCAGGCAGCAGCAACAACTGTAACATTGCTGCGTCCTGCAACCAGCTCATATTTAGTCAACGTTGATTGTTAACGTTAGAAATCTGAAATCTGGTTATATTTCTAATGCAAAATGCAGTTCTCCTTGTGAAAATAAAAGCAAACAAAATGTTAACTATTACCTATTATATAAATAAAACAGTAATCAAAGCAATAAATTCAGCATTTTAAAATGTTTCTAAGAGAGTGCCAATGTATGGCTCATGTTTGAGTTAGTTTCCTTTCTCGATTTTGTATTATTTCAAGCACAACTAAAAAGGACCAAAACTATGGATTGCAGGTTGCATTTACTTAGTTGCATTCGAAGCTCAACGAGGCAACGCCAAAACTTGAAGTTGCTGAAAAATATTTGTCCCTGCTCTCCATGCAGAACTTCAACCCTTCTGCCGCCTTGGACATGTGTTGGAAAACTTTCGACTTCAGTACACAACTTACCTCAACTTCTAACGGAGCAGGAGAAAGAAAAAAAAGAGAAAGATTTGTTAACTTGGCCAAAGAGGAGGAGGAACTTTCCATTCGAAGAGAGAGAGTAATTGAAGGAGACGAGGGACTGGCTTACAGTCCAATTTCGCAAATCGTCCGTTTTTGCAGGTGATAAATTTTGAAAGGCATTTTAATTGATTTCGACAAGAGAAATTAAATTCTGCCAGTGCCAGTGCCCAGGGCCAGGACTAAGGTGTGAGCGACATCAATTATTAAACGTTCTATGCCATTTGAATTATCAAATTTTGCCACTGACAAAATGCTCGATGCTCGTGCGCCTCTTACATGTGAGTTTCAATTAAAAATTTACTTATTTGCTCGACAAAGTTTTTCGTGCGGAGGAGGAGAGGCGGCATGGAGAGACTTCAAATACCAAAATGCTCAAATACAAAACGACAGCAAAATGCAGAAGGAACTGTGGATGCCAGGATATACAAGGAACAGGGTAGGGAAATGTGAAATGTGAATGTGAATGTGAATGGGTATGTGAATGGGCATGGGTATGGGTATGGGAATGAATAAATTTCCAAGCAGTTGAAATGTTGAACCAAGCGAAGTTTCTGCTTTGTTTTGGCGCCTCAACTAAAGAAACACACACACAGAGTATGAGTACACAGGAAAATAGCATCCTGCGAATGCATTACACATGCAAATTAAGCATTTATGGAGTTAAGCAGCTAACAAGTTTGTTTGCAATTCAGTTAACTCTCAAAAGAATGCGTTAAACTGAGATAACATTTTTAACATTTCCCAAGCAAAACTGAGCAGGTTAATAATCATTGTGGCTTACCTGAGACCTTGTTCCAGTGTATATTCTCATCCGAAGAAGATGCCAAGGCTGGAGCGGCATGCGGTTTGTGGCGGCCTCTTGCTTGCTGCACACTTTGTGGCAATCGGTGACAGGGGACGGGGCACGATAGAGTGGCAATACGAATGGGGACGAAGACGGGGGCTGGCCCCTTGTTATACCAACCGAAAGGAAGCGCTGCAACTGAAGGAGGAACTGTTCAAGTTGTGCAGCGAAAGCCACAAAAATAAGAAACGACGACAAAGTAAGTACTGCAACAAGCGCCTCCGCCTCCGCCTCTGGGCAAGAAATTAGAGCCGCAAATCATTCTGAAAACAATGCATATGCCATGTCATATGACAGGAATTCATTCTGGGCGGCACGAGAGAGAGAGGGGACTTGTTGGGTTTTCCAGGAAACTGCACAAAATTTCACCCACGCCTTTTTCAACGTCGGATATTCGAGATTCCGTCAATGCTAATTAGTCGGGTTTGCGGTGGCTTCTAATTGGGATTAGGCTGTTGTCGAAGGAGCAACTTTACGCGTCAGAAATTGAAGTGCTCCTCACTGGAAACTTTATTATTTGCCGAAAATGTTTATTGTAATCCCTTCAAAACAGGCTGTTAGATTTCCCAGCCATAATCATATTCCGTTCGGTCACAAAGGAATTTGAATCCTCTTAGGGTTCTAGGAATCAGATTTCTAAGCCCGAACCGAACCGGAACCCAAACCCACTCGAAATCAGGGGTAAGAAAGGCTTCTAAGCCAAAACCCCGCTTCGGCCATGTGTGTAATGTCGGCTCAGACATGTCTAACACCCTTTTGGCTAAGCTGCACTGCCCCGCCCACTTTTCTTGTGCCTTCTCACTTTACGTCTCCTCGAGGAGAACTTGCAATTTAATATTCATTTTGTGAAAGACCCATTTACATTTTGCGTTTGCCCTTTTTCGTTAGTCCTGCTCCTGCCCCGGCTCCTGCTCCTGCTCCCTTTCTGCATGTGAGTTGCACTTTCTTTTTTTTTTTTTTCGACCTCATTCCCGAGCCCGAAAGGGGAGCCGGAGACCTCTTCCCCTGCTCTGCTCACCGGGGGAGCGACTGCTCAACACGGCGTATGCGTAATCTAAGCAGAGCTCCACATTCCCCAGCACTCTTCAGTGCCTTTTGTTTGACTTAATTCAACCGCAAAGGCACAGGGATGCGGGATGTGTACGGGATGGACACTGGGATGCAGGGATACAGGATGGAGGGACAAGGATACAGGGATACAGGGATACAGGGATGCAGGGATACGGGGACAGGGATTTGCGAGCGTTGACCACTTGAAAAGATTTTAACCCGCTGTCCCCGACTTTTGTCCAGAAGCCTCCATCCTCCTCATCGTCCTTTACTTCTTTCCTCTCTCATCATCCTTCTACAGTCTCCTTTTGGAAGGAGCAAACCTGCTGCAGCTGTTGATTTATACGCACTGGACCATGTCAATGTCGATGCCGGGGCGCCCTGAGGGAAGCAATCATCGCCGGAGTTGCCATAACCAGATGCCCACAGAGAGGTCCTTCACAAAGAGAAAAAATTGAAATTTTTAGGCTGTACAGGATTAAATAGGTTATTTTGCATAGTATAATTTTGTTTTCTAACTAAGGTTTAAGGATTTTTTAAATCGGTAAATATATCATAGAGAAAAATTATATAAATAGGTAAATAACCTTGGTATTTTTCAAGAGAGATCAATTTATTTATCAAGCGATATTCTTAGGTATATTTATATAATATATAATCTTCGACTTTCTGTATGATATATGTTATTCCCCCTCCAAACTCCAATTCCCACAGATGGCCATCCACCATCCACCATCTTTTAACAGCTGATCAAACAGCTGTGCACCGAAAAGTGTGTACACCTTATAACCCATAAAAAAAATCGAAAAGCAGGCCTGGCATTTAATTTCCTTATAAAAGTTTGTGTGTAGAGCAGAAGTTCTATATTGAATCAGTTTAGTTTCATGCTCCGAACAGAGCAGACCTCAAAATTCAGTATAAGTTTTTATTTTCGGTCATTTTATTTTCATCAAAAATTTTATTTTCATTTTGATTCTTTAATTATTTTCTTTGTTAATTTATTTAAAATTGTGTTTTACCTATCGTTATGTAAAATCGACGCTCCTTCTCTGATATTCAGATTCTTCCTTTGAATGGGTTAATTAATTTGCCAGTGGGCTTAGCGACTTGCCACGGATCACATGAAGCATATGGCATCTCCAGGTCCAGCACGTAATTCAGCTTCATGCCGGGACTTAGCAGAGCAGGAATATGCGCCTTTGAGTCTTATTTTTTTAACGCTTTTGGTTCTTATTTTTTAAAAACCTTAATTTCTTCAAGCGCCACGCGTCCAATAAGCCATCAATGCCGTAATCAACGCAATTGTTTCTTATTCTCAAGAAGTCTTATGGATTCTTCAAGCGCCACTTTTGGTTCTTATATTCCCAAAAAAGCAAACAAAGTCTTCAAGCGCCACTCGTCCAATGATAAAATAGAGCTGGAACGAACGTCTTTGGTCCTTATTTTCTCAAACATTTTGGATTCTTCAAGAGCCACTCGTCCGATTTCCCAGCAGAGCAGGAATGTACGCCTTTGATTCTTATTTTTTAGAAACCTTATGGATTCTTCAAGCGCCTTCAACGCCGGAATCAACGCTTTTGTTTCTTATTCTCAAGAAGTCTTATGGATTCTTCAAGCCACACTTTTGGTCCTTATTCTCAAGAAACATGGATTCTTCAAGTGCCACTCGTCCGATGATGAAATAGAGCTGGAACGAAAGCTTTGGGTTCTTATTCTCTCAAGAAAACCTATGGATTTAGCCAGGTGCAGCCTTAAAGCTCGATACCACGCGCTGGTTGCGTAGTTTGGTGTTGATGAGCTTCAACTATTGGTCCTTATCATGGAGAAGACGGATGTCATGAGTCAATCGGAGGTTCAGGAGAGATGCAGCTAATAAACAGTGTAAACATTGTAAACATTGTAAACAATTATTATTTTTTAAATAAATAAAAACAATCTTATTAATCACAAACCTCCTCTCAAACTCCTTTTCTTTCCGTGTAAGTTTCAGTACAATTGCAAATCCAATTGGAGCCTGGCATTTGGATTGGGTTTGAGGTTAAGCCAATAAACAGGTAATCGGCCACGCCCACTAAACTTCCACAATTAACAGGAAGGGGGCGGGTGGTGTAAGAGGGAGTGGGGGAGACCTGCAACTGGAGGGGAAATGGTTTTTGCGGGTGCCGAAATAGTTATTAAAATACATATGGACGGCTAAATGTTTAACTAATGTCCCGCCATATGTGATAATTGGGTGCGTGTGGATGTGTGGAAGGGATGCAAATATTTGGCCATTGGCCACAAAGACCGGGTTTACTGCCAACCAGCGAAAATGCAATTGAAATGCAAATATTAATTACAGGCACAGCGGCAGCGAGGTGTTACTGTAAAGTTATATCGCTAAGGTCGTGCGATAGTTGCAAAAAGCAAAATAGGTTGTTGGCGATAGGCGGAAAAGCACATTTAAAGGTTTACAATTTCGCAAGATCTATTTACTGGTTAAATATATAGGTTAAATATGGTTCATAAAAATAAATATATTAAGTTTAGGTATGTACATGATGCCAGTTTAATAAAAAAACGAATTGAAACCGATCGTTATTGAAACTGCATAAAAGCTTAAGGCCCATTTTGCTAATAAATATCATTTAAACAAGTAAAAGATGCTCTTATTTTGTTTCTAAACAAACAATTTAACTACTAAAACACAATTTAACACTCTGCTTAATATTAAAAACAATCCAAAACAGCTGATTGCGTAGCAAAAAAATAGACAAAATCCGATAACAAAACGATTGCTAAAAGTTTGTGAAAACCCAAAGCACCAACAAATAAAAGCGTACAAAAAGGGAAAAAGATAACCCTACTTAGTTAAGCATTTTCCCATAATTATAATATATAATTATAATTAAATATAAGACTCAATATAAACTATTTACCTTACCAGCTTCGCCTAATTTTTCCTTACTCAACATAGTAGCATTTTGGTAACGCCAAGTTATCGATATCGAGACTTGTGACATGTGTAACAGCCCTAAAGCTGTCCACGCTGCCTCGTCTGACACTCAACATCTCTACTTCCGTTCCATTTTTTCGTCTGAAAGGTTCTGTGAAAATTAGTGTGTGAACAAAAAATAAAAAAAACGTGCAAAGTTTAAAATGAATTATTACCAGAGACGTGGATATGTAAAGTGGCTTGTACCGCGATGTAATGGTCATGTATGTATTCACCGATATCTCTTTGCAGCGACCGCACCACCACACGTACGCACGCGCATCGGTGGACGCCGCGGTCCGCGCCGCGCATGCGCACCACCACGAAAGCGACTCGCCCCGGCCGAGTTCCTGGTACGGACGCCAGTCCCTGGGCCCTCCTCCCAACCAGTATGTGCAGCCGCGGCCGCCGTGTGGCCAGCGCACGCCCATGAATCTTGGCACCACGCCGGGCTACTACCAAAATGGTTGCTGGTACAACGCCAGGCTGCAGCGGCAAGCGATGGCAGCAGCGATGGCGCAGGCAGCTCAGGGTTCGCCCCAACAACAGCCACAGCAGCTGCAGCCGCAGCAGCAGCAACAGCAGCAGCAGCAGCACGTGCCACAATATTACATAGCCTCTCAGACGGGGCAGCAGCCGCAGCAAGTAGCTGCAACATTGCCACCTCAGCAGCAGCAAGTGCCTGCATCCTATGCACCACAGCAGCAGCAGCCGCAGCAAGTGCCTGCATCCTATCCACCTCAGCAGCAGCAGCAGCCGCTGCCGCAGCAACTTCCATCCTATTCTGCTCCTCAGCAGGAACAGCAGCCGCTGCCTTCATATTCTCCGCTGCAGCAGCAGCCGCCGCAGATCTCGCCTCAATCCTATCAACCGCAGCAGGTAATGTCGCCACTCTAATTCTTCCAGCAGCAGCAGCAGCAGCAGCTTGTTATATTCCCATTCCTCTCAGCCGCAGCAGATTCCGCCTCAACCTCAGGTGGTGATAGCGCCAGGGTATCCCCCGCAGCAGCAGCAGCCACAACAGCCGCAGCAGTTTTACCTGATGCCTGCGTATCCCCCGCAGCAGGTCATTCTGCATCCCTATGGTTATCAGCAGCCAGGCCAGACCTTGCCTCAGACTTATCAATCGCCGCCGACAATGTCGCCAGCTGCTCCCCCTGCACCTCAGCAGCAGCAGCAGCAACAGCCACAGCAGCCGCAGCAACAGCAGCCGCAGCAACAGCAGCCGCAGCAACAGCAGCAGCAGCAACAGCAACAGCAACAGCAGCAGGCGCAGCAACAGCAGCAGGCGCAGCAACAGCCGCAGCAGCAGCAACAGCAGCAACAGCAGCAACAGCAGCAACAACAGCAGCAGCAGCAACCGCCGCTGCAACAGCCGCAGCGGCAGCCGCAGCATCATCAGCAGCATCATCAGCAGCAGCAGGCGCTGCAACAGCCGCAGCAGCAGCAGGCCACGCTGCCAACCCAGGCAACCCATACAACCCAGCGGCAGCCGAGACGACAATATCGGGAGACATCTTCGCGGGGCTCGCTGCCAACACAGATACCGATGGAGGGATCACCAGGCCACCAGGAGGCGCATGTGGAGGGAGCGGCCATGCCGGGAGGCACTCCAAATCCAGGGGAAGCGGTGCAGATCTTTCTGGCGCCTGGCGTTCAAGCAACGAGGTCCTGCAACAGGCTGACGATCGACATTGACTTGTCGCGGACGGAAACAGCAGTGCCGGAGGCACGTCTCAATGCGGATGAAGTGATGAATGAACTTGGTCACCTCATCAGAGGCGTAAGATAGAGACACTACACTAAACACGCTACACATTTGCTTTCACAAGATGCTTGTGTGTGCCCCCCTTAGACAGTTGAGAAGTATGGTAGTTAGTGCTTAAGTCATTCCAAGAAAACACAGTTAAATAGTCGTAGAATGTAGAAGTAATAAGCCGAAATCGTTCAGTGTGCTTTCAGACCCCAACTCCCCCGACGGAACCGAAGGAACCGGCTTCGCCTGCGGACCACCGTCTCGTCACGCCCGAGCCCAGTCAGTGATGGTGGGCAGGGGGTTTTCGGGGCACGTAAAGAAGATACCCAGACAGTTGAAAAATTAGATCCTGACAAGGTGGTTCCCATCCCGATGGCTGCTGCCCTTCATCCAGCTGATAGTTTCGTATCAGCGCAGGAGTCTCCATCCACGAGTCTGAGTGTTTTGGTGGCGGAGAAGGATACCCAGACTCGGGAACTTTTTGAAGTGTTTCCCAGCCGGATGCATGCGTCTTCAGCGGATGTCTCCGAATCAGTTCAGGACTCTCCATCCACAAGCCTGAGTGTTATGGTGTCTGAGAAGGAAACCCAAACCGACGAAGTATTCCAGCCTAAAGTGGTGGCTCCCAGCTCGAAGGATGCTCTTCCAGCTGATGTTTCCAAATCAGCGATCAGTGATCAGTGTGTTAAGGTGGCAGAGACAGAAACCCAGACTGTCGAAATACTTGAAGAGGTTAAGGGAGAGGCGCTTCCAGCTGAGGCTCCCGAGGAGTCTCCATCTATGGTGGCAGAAAGCGATACCCAGACTTCAGAAATATTGAAAGCAGAGGAGAAGGTTCCTAGCCAGGTGAAGGCACTGCCAGTTGAGGCTCTGGTATCTGTAGAGGAGCCACCAACCCCAAGTCAAACCACAGTGGAGGAGGAACACCCGCAGCCTGCATCATCATCAGCTCCAGCTCCAGAGGAATCTGTAGCATCACCAACTCCAACCTTGATTCCAGAGGAATCTGTAGCAACTCCGACCATGGTGCAGGAGAAAGCCTTGTCGGTTTCATCATCATCAACACCAACTTCGAACAAGAAGAAACGCTTTTCTCCGCTTCCTGTTTCAACATCTACACCCATTTGGGTGAAGAAAAAGCCCTTGGCTTCCCAGGCTCCCCCTGCATCACCATCAACACCAATTTGGATAAAGAAAAAACCAGTGGCTTCTCGGCCTCCACCATTATCAAAACCAATTGTGATGAAGGAAGAACCCTTGTCCCCGCAGCCTGTTTCATCATCATCTGCACCAACTTCGATGAAGAAAAAACCTTTGGCTCGTCAATCTACATCATCATCACTTCCCACGTTGTTGCATGAGGAAGCCTTGTCCCCGCAGTCTGAATCTACACCAACTTCGAGGAAGAAGAAACTCTTGTCACCGCAGCCTGTTCCACCATCAACACCAATTTGGGTTAAGAAAAAACCCTTGGCTCCCCAGGAGGAAGTATTGAAGAAAAACCCCTTGGCTCCTCAGGAGAAACCCTTGAAGAAAAATCCCATGGCTCCCCAGGAGGAACCCTTGAAGAAAAAACCTCTGGCCTCCCAGCCTACACCATCATCACCTCCGACTTTGTCGCAGGAGGAAGTCTTGAAGAAAAAACCCCAGGCTCCCCAGGAGGAACTCGTGAAGAAAAAACCCTTGGCTCCACAGCCTACAACTCCTACTGTGATTCAGGAGAAGCCCTTGTCCGAGGCATCATTTTCACCAAGAATCTTGTTGAGGGAGAAAAGTTTGCCGAAGAAACAGCCTGTCGCTCAGGCAAATGATCCCCAGCCTTCCAAGGGCTCAACCAAGTCCAAGAAGCGGGCCAAAGCTCAAGCTAAAGCCAAGGATTTAGACACATCAAAATCGGCCAAGATCTCTCCGCCTCAGGAACCCAAAGAAGACGCCAAAGCTCCTCTTCCAGTTCCGGAGGTAAGTAAATTGTAAAACCATAACTTCCTTTAACTCTTTGAATTTTTTACTCTTTTCACTCAAGCAACCAAAGCAACCTATTGCCGATACCATTTCCTGGCCACCTTTGGGCACCCGGGCCAAACCCTCTCAAGTCAAGAAAAGCATGTCCTTTAATACGACGACGGCCGCGTTTTCCAGTCTCTCGCAACCTGTCAATGCGAATAGTGCCTCGAATACTAGTTCTGGAACTCCCAGCAGCGGCAGAGGCAACAGCGTCGACTCAACAACAACCTTCTCACAACAGATCCTGCGGAACTTGGAGCGCATTGGAGAGGACTCGGCCAAGTCAAACCCAAGAAAAGTCGAGGCTACAGTTCCAGCAGCAAATTCTCCAGCAGCAAAGTCTCCAGCTGTAAATTCTCCAGCAGCAAATTCTTCAGCAGTAAATTCTTCAACAGTAAATTCTTCAGCAGCAAGTTCTCCAGCAGCAAAGTCTCCAGCAGCACGTTCCCCTTCAGTAATTTCTCCACCTTCGAAAGCCCCCCAAAACAGACTCTCGATCTCTGCAAATGGCAAAAAGAATCCAAACGGAAAACAGCAGGACAAGAAGAATTCAAACCAAGGACAGAAGCCGAAGAAGTCCGATAAAAAGTTAAAACCTGGAAATATGTTTGCACTGCTGGACGAGCCAGGAGCGGAACCTCCTCAGCCGGAGGTCAAGGCCGAGGCTGCCAGTGAGGAACCAGACCCGGAGGAAGTCCGAAAACTGGCCGCAAAGAAGGCCAAAAAGCAAAAGAGATATCTCCAAAAGAAGAATGCCCGTGCGGTGCGATTGGAGAACAGGAAGAAGACAGTCCCGATGACGACGAAGACGCCGCCGCCGCCACCCAAAAAACTCAAGACAGTCCCAGTCCCCGAGAAGCCAACAGCAGCAGCAGCAGCACCTACCCTAATTTGTGGCCCCGAGAGAAAAACTTTTGGCATACAATTTCTGGGGGAAATCAAACTGACAAGTCTACCCACCATCGACCGAAGAGATAAGCCCTTGAAGCTGCTGCTCTTCCAGAATGCTGCCATTGTGGGAAAACCCCTTCCTCCGGCTGTGACGACCAAGCCCGTCGAGGGTGGTGATCATCCTGCCCAACCGGGCCCAATCCAAGGCGAAAAAGTGGGGGATGATCTCTCAAGTTTGGGTGCCAGAAAGGGACGCTATCGTAGCAATTTCCTCGATGCGGTGGCAGAATTTGCGGCCACCCTGAAGGCAAACCAACCAACCGAGGAGAAACAAGCAATGCCGCCGAAACGCAATCTATGGGAGCACAGGAAAAAGTCGGAGACCTAGGGCGTAGAACTCAAATTCAAATTGCAAGGCATGTTTTTATACCGAATGTTCCCAACTTTTACAGACTTAACAATTTTTGGCATTTCAAAGCATGATGAACTTAACTCGAAAATTTATATGGAAGTACACACACTATACTGTAATGTAGTTTTCTATATGGATACCAAGTGAGCGAACGATCAGATCTATAGTTAATCTATAACTGAAATTTCTGTTTCCCATAAATTTTATACAATTCATTCTTCAACAAACAAAAAAAATAATAAATCAATGTGTTAGCTTATGGAAAATATGTCAAAAGAATTTGTTTTTAAAAAGGAGTTTCAAAGGAAAGTGTTTGCAGAGGCAGTAAATAGATGTTGATATTTTCCCTTTAAACTAGATTGAAGCCCCATTGCATTTATAATTTATTTTATTTCCTGAACTTCTTAACCTACCCTCGCATTAGTCGCTCCATGAACCGTTCCACGCAACGTGTCGCCTTGTAAATAGAATTTGTTGTGCATAATAAAATTATGCATTCATAAAGCACTCGCAGTCGCAGTCGCAGTCGCATTCGTAGTTGGGAGTCGCAGTTGGAGTACCGAATATATGGCCATAAAACACTCACTGAATGCAATTTTCACCGCCGCCTCGGGGCACCATTTTCCGCCTTCCACTCGCCCCTCCCCTCACCCCCCTATTTCCACCATTTATGCACACAATGCGCAGCAGCAGCCATGGAAACCTCAACCTGATGTGATGGCAGCAGTCTGATTTTCCACCGCCATTCAAATCGGCATAATGCCGAGTCGTCCCTCTTTTCAAAGCCGTCCATTTGGCCAAAAACTGAAGGAGTGGCGACCCCTGGGAACCCGGATAGGGTTATGGATCCACATATGCCTCTGTCCAGGGTAAGGGAGTGTATAGGAAGAGTGATTCCTGCAGGAAAAATTAAAGTTCAACGGGGAGATTTTTAGAGGGGTTTACGAAAAAATATCTTATGTTTAGGAGGGTTCTTTGGTTTGAATTATTTGTTTAATTTAGATAGTTTTTAATTCTTATATATTATATTATATTATTGAGTTTAAACTATTACTGAAGTATCCTTAAAATCCTTTAATATAATTTGTATATATTATATACCTTTACATACCTCTAACTTGTTCCCCTTATCCTTCGGTTTAAGGCTGCGGAAATTCGGCTAAGTCGGCCAGGTGCCTCCTTGGAATTGGAGCTCTCCGGCTCACCCTCTCTCCTTCGCTTCCTTGGGGTGACACGATGCCGGCCATAAACGGATTATAATGCGTGAACCCCGGACAACGCCCCCATTTCAACCTGGTCCACCGCCTACTACTTATGCCTGCCCATCGCTGAGCAGTTAAACCGCTTACAGAATTCCCAGTTCCCAGGTTGGGCCTTAAACGCTGCACTGGGAGAAATTTGAGATAATTAAATAGGAAGTTTATAAAAAATGTGACATAAATAAGTAAAAAAATTATAAAGAAATGTGGAAACTAACCAGACACTTAAGTTACAATTAAATCCTTAGAAGTTTGAGACCTGAAAAGTTGAAACTAACTTAGGGCTTAGCCCTCATTTTCCCCCAGTGTCGACCATCCTTAGTGCTTCCTGAGCTTTGTCGAGGCAAAAGTCCATTCTGTCACGTTTTATATTGATATTTAAAAAAACAACAAAGGGGCGTGGGAGGAGGCAAAAGGGAGAAGGGAATTTTGCTGGCAGAAACAACTAAACAAAATGGCAAAACAAATTTTTGCGCGTTGGCAAGACACAGAGGGTGGGAAATGGGGGTTGCCAGGGGGTGGGGCACGTAGCAAATGGTAGCGGCAAACGGAAATTGCAATTGAGTGCAAATTGCAAGAAGGAAAGACCTGCATTCGCAACCCCAGTCACCTCCGCCCCCGCAACTGAACCCACTTCCTGTCGCCTTTCGATTTTCGTGCACTTCCTGTGCTGTTTGTGAGGTCACTAAATTTTTAATGCCGCCTGTGTGAGCCGCAGGGATTTCCCTGAATAAATCTGACCGTCTTGAGGCTCCCAAGGGGGCGGCTTTAATGATTAACCACACTGCACAGGCCTCTGCTGCCACACTGCCACTGTTGCCACGCCCCCACTGCCACAAGACACATTGCTGGGCCGCGTATCTTTGTTTGCTGCGCCGCCTTCAACTTCATCGTCGTTTGTCACGTTCTGGTCGCGATGTTTATCGCCCCCGGAGAAGCCACGAACAGGAACAGGAACAGGAACACGAGGCTTTAATTAAATTCCTCAACGACCGAATCTCGCACACAGTATCTGGGCTAATATCTCTGGCTATATATATTTTTGGGGGCGACAAATTGGGTTGGAAGAGGTCCAAACAAGCTCTATATCTTGGTATGTTCTTCGGAATTATGAGTTATAGGTTTTATGGTGTGATGAAAAATTATGGTAAGTACTGGTGGATTTTTGGGAGAGTTTAAATAATTATTTTGCATATTTTTAGATTCATTTTAAACCCTTAAATAACACTTAGTTTGTGAGTGTTTAATGTTTTTTTTGTTTATTAACATTTGAAAGGAAGGGAGCGCAAATTGTAAATTGTTTAAAGTCCACCGCTGTCATTGAATTAAAGTTGTGTTAATATTTTTGTTAAGTATTATAGTTTTTAGTTTGAGTTTAGTTTTGTTTCTTAAATGCTTGTTCCTGCTCCTGATCCTGATAAATCTCTAAATATCGTTGACTTCCGGCTGTTAGGTTTCAGTGTTTGCCTCTTCATCGGGAATATACTCCTCTTCCTCGTACACATCAGGTAACTCCTCGTTGAGCTGCAGGACATTTGGCTTTCTGAACCAAGTTGGCCAAGGCAGCTGATAGAGTTGACGCCAATCACGAGCCCAATGCAGGCACAATTTGGGCAGAATAAAGGCGGAACAATAAGCTTAAGAGAAGGAAATAAAATTAAAAAATAAGTATTTAATAAAACAGAAAATAAATAAATGAAATAAAGTGTTCAACTCACCCATCATCAGCATAGTAGTGCTCCCAAAGACAGCACAAAACATCACCATATAGAAAGCAGTAACCGACACCAGAACACTGGGACGATAGTCATGGCTAAAGATCAGATACTGCCCGGTGGCCAGCCAGCGGTTAAGCCAATTGGTGACCATGTCCGCCATCTGGTCCACTGCCTCGGGTGGCACTCTCACCCCGGCCAGCATCGGGTGGCGCCTCAACTCCTGGTAAGGTTCCACGCGCTTAATTGCCGCATAAAGCATGACCAGACCCATGACGCCCAGACCCATCAGGCCCAGGAGGCTGGGCAGACTGAAACTGGTCAGAAAGTAGATGGTGACGAGGCCAAGGATTAGCCACGAGATGGTGACAATTGGCAGCTGCCAGGTGAGCACATCCATTATGGGTGTGGACCACAGCGTTAGCGAGCGGAATAGCTCGGAGGCGGTGTACACATCCGGGCGATAGCGAGGAGACAGAGAGGAGGACTGTGTCTCCTGCTGGTCTTGGGGGTTAAGGAGGTCCTGGTGGTCCTGCAGGTTCTGCTGGTTCTGAAGGTCCTGCTGGTTCTGTTGTTTCTGCTGCTCCTGATGATCCATCTGGTCTTGCTGCCCCTGAAGCTCCTCTTCATTAATATTCAATGCTTCAGCTTCCATTTCAACTAGTTTTGAATATCTAAGAAATCTTAGATATTTTTATAATTTTACTAAAAGA
>JAEIIM010005240.1:0-10980 GCA_018874515.1 Drosophila greeni | reverse complement strand
TTTTTACCTTTAACGAAGCTACAAGTATTTTAATTACACTTTTTATTAGAGACTTCTTGAAACAAATGTTCCCAACTATATATTATATAATTTTGTTTTTTGCCTTTTCCTGAACGATTATCGTATTTACCAACAAATATCGACGCGTCTGTCATTTTTGCCACGCCTCGCTTGATTTTAAAACGATTTTTGATAATGTCGATCGCGAAATGTATACAAAATACAGCGCGAGACATACAAGTTAGAGGCAATGGCCCAAGACAAGGGCTATCCGCCATTGTCGCGTACTGTCGAAGTACAGATCGATGTGGTCGATCGAGCCAATAATCCGCCTGTCTGGGATCATACCGTCTATGGGCCCATTTATGTCAAGGAAAATATGCCCGTCGGCGGCAAAGTCGTCTCGATCAAAGCCAGGTCTGTTCATTTTTCGTGCAAAAAGTTAACCACAAAAAAAAAAAAAAACAGCATTAATTCATAAAATGAAATAAATTTCATTCCATTTTGATTAGTTCATTTTTAAGAATTTTATCACGTATATTTTTAAAATCCTTTTATAGGTGTTTATAATTTTTTTCTTATCAAATTTATTGGTTATTGGTGTTGTGTCTTGCCGTTGATTTGTGTGTTCTGAATGTTTTCCCTAGATGTTCCCTAGATGTTGGCTTGCCTTTGAAGAACATTTTCTTCGGATCCTTTACGTGCTCACCCCAGTTGCTGCCATAATCCCCATATCATCTGTCCCCTAGAACTCCCCATCATTTATAAAGCACTCCAAACTGCACCAGTGAAATGTACACGATTATATGCAACAACTGCACAACTCTCACATTGTATATTAAACGCACATTGATTTTATTTACATATATTTTTTTGGATAGAGTAGCCGAGCCTATTGGGAATTTAATCCTATAATCGAGCTTCAAGAACTATATTTTTATAGATTTAAAATCCACATCATAAAGCTAAGAAAAACTCAAATCAATTCCGCCAAAATAATCTGCTGCTGTCACAAAGAAAAATATAAAGTCCTAGTTTATTTTTCCAAGCGTCGTAAAACGAAAGTACATTTTTCCAGCTCTCTTCCTCTTGGACACATAAAAGTACTGCATAAACTTGCAATGGCTTTGTCGCTAACCTTTGCCGCATGATGAGCTGGGTCAGTTTCAATTACCTGCCACTTAGTGCCAGCCAGGGGCAGAAATAAAATAAGTATACGTATACAAATCCCCCCTTTTGCCAGCGAGACAGCGAAAAAAAATGGAAAGTTTATTTTAAACAAAGTTTGGTTTTTTATAATTGCAATTAAAAAAACTTGAAGCAGAGCACTTAAATGACTTTCGACCCCCGCAACGACACTGCGCTCCCCTGGATCTCCCCGGGCAGCGTTTTATCTTCGTGGCAAACCAGCCACATGGCACTGGCATTTTAATTATGCGTCAGTCCGAGTCAGTTTTTATATTACGCCCTCCCATCGCATATTTTTTACCATGCACTCTCCTCCACAGCCGCACTAAAAGCAAATGCACTTAAACCGAATGGCCAAGAACTAAATAAAAACAAACGTAAATAGGTATAAAAAATTACAAAAAAAAAAAGGATATAGATCGTGAGAATGCTGCACATACGCACCTGCACACACCCGAGCCTGATTCTCGTCTCGAACCTGAATCTGCTGTCTAGAGTTAGTTTAGTGCCCTTAAGTACACCTCCTTTCTGTTCCCCAGCGCAATATTAAGGAAATTACAATCTATTAAACGTGCTTGGGTTCTGCTTTCTGTTCTCCCGCCTGTTCTTTATGTGTTTAAATTATTTTGAATAAAAAGCATTTTCATCCTGAGTTTTACCTTTCTTTTGCATTTTCTCTTCGCAATTATCTGGTCATGTCCCAGCACAGAAATTTGTTAACAATATGTATATATACATTAGACGCCATTAGGAGAGGGTTTAAGTGTTGGGGGAGGGCCTTCTGAAGGACTCGCCTCCCGGGGGTGCGCGTATATCATAATAATTGTGTTTGCTCTCGGGTCCTTGAAGAAGCACACAGAAAGAAACACGCGCCAAGGTCGGGGGCACATCATTATAGATACGAATATATATAACCAAAGATCTTTTAGCTAGAAAACTGATAAGCTTTCCGGTTTAGTTCTTTGATTTTTCTTTTCCCTTAGCCACTAGTTGAACTAGAACTTAGGCCTTAAACTGCAATACAACTAAGCGAATAAGCGAAAGGTGCTCAGTGTACAGAAACTGATGTGTAAATCATTTAAATACACCTTATTTTCGGTTTTCCAACACAACGAACCAATGAAATCAACTCACACCTACTACATCCAATCACAGAACAACTGAAACACAAAACAAGAACAAATAAATAAAAAGAAACAAAAGAAACCTCCAAGAAAATTTCATGCAATCCACAAATTTCCCAACCATTTTCCTCCACCACAACCTCCCCCATTCCGCAACAATAATTTTTTGTGCTTTTTGTCCTTGGCAACATTTTGGCGCAGTCCTGACAGTTTTCATTTATCCCTAAGACCCGTTCTTAAGGCGTTCTGTCAGATGCAAGTGTTGTCCAGGCCCAAACGAGATATATATACCCCCGTGTGTATATATATATATTTTTCTCTTTTTGCGCCTAATTTGTTTTTCATTATCATGTGCCGAAACCCATTCCCGACACACTCAAATGGCAATTAGATTTTTTGAGGCCATTTGGTTTATATTCGGTTGGTTTTGCCTTCGTTTTTTTCGGTTTTCCAATTTTTTAATTGCACCAAAGACGCTTTAAGAAATTAATTTGTGAACGAATTTTTTAAAGCGCACAACGCACCTAATTTAAGAGCAAGAATCCGATTCATGCGTCGCCCCTTTGTATTTTGTAATGTCGCATGTGTTTTTTTGAACATAGACATATCTATTTTTGTGTGTGTGAATGTTGTGAGAAAGTCTTGGAGAATTTAAAGAATGAAATTTCCTTAAATCAAGGCTTTCTTTTGTTTTTATTTTACGCCATTAAGCAATTGTTTTTTGACAACAAACAAAAGTATACAAAATAACCACCTAATTTGTAGAGAGATCATAATTTCATGTAGCCAGTATGTGAACTAAAAACCTATTTTTACCGACTTACTAATGTTGTTTACAAATTTACTTGGCCTCGACGTCTGCAGTTCGGGCATCGAGGGCAATCCCACAGTCTTCTATCGCCTGATGCCCGGGTCAACGGCCCAAACGAACAAGTTTCACACATTCTACTTGCAACAAAGACCGGACAATGGCGACACTTGGGCCGACATAAAGGTGAATCATCCGCTGGACTACGAGAGCATCAAGGAGTACAATCTGACCATACGAGTCGAGGTGAGTTCGAAACTTAAGCAGGAAACTAAACCACATTCGGAGACAGCCCCGAAAGGAATTCAATTTAAAGTTGCAAAATGTTTGCGCAATTCTCAGACGGCAGCCGGCAGCCGACAGCCGGAAAGTTGGTCTTAGGCTCAATTAGACATGTATTTGACTTTTGTATTTGAGAATGACTGCCAAATACGTTTGTAATTATTTGATTTGAAAAGTTTTAATTACTTGCGCGAGCTTGGAAATGCAAATGCGGGCTCTTTGGTTCGTTTCGAATTCATTAGAAACTAACTGATTGACTGACTGGCTGGCTGGTTGATTGACAGCTCGCGGCTGAACGGTAATCAATTGCATTCGCAATCAATGTCAAGTCCTAGAGTTTCGACTGCATCGGCGTCCTCATTAGTTTGGCTATTCAGCGAAGGACAACTGCCAGACAAGTACAACCGCCTGCTGAAATATTAATGGGAATTCCGCCACGCCTAAAATATAACTAAAACGAATTCAATTGCGCAAAACCATTTTATTTGCACACTTTGCAGGTAATTTAATGCTTAGCAAGGCTTCGTTTATATTCCCAGCAAATTACCAGCTAAAAGCTAATGGACCCCAATGGGCTTATCGCGCCCCATCCATCCGTGAAAAGAGACAAATTCACAAATGAATTTGGAAAATAGTTTTGCGGTTTCGCTGAAGCCATGAATGTTTAAATATTAGTGGGACAATATACGCATATTCATTTTTAATCCACATTTTTTTCTTGCTGGAAAACATGTCAAATAATATTTTTTATTAGGCCTGCGGTTGGTGCTGAAATTTAAAACAATTTAGAAAAATAATTAATTTTGCAGACGCAAAGAGGATTATATTTGTATGACATAAATACAGAAATCAAATGAACTAAATCATTAAAGAGGGACCTTAAAATGTGGTAGTCCTTGGCAGCAGGACTTACATCCATCTCTCTTTGGCCCACATCATGGTCAATATGAAGTCTAATTAAGACATGTGTTTGCCCAGGAAAATGGAATGAACACAAAATAAATAATTCATTTCCACACTGGCTGTCAGTTGGGGCAAACATGAGTTTATGTGCTCATATTGATTCCACATGCATTGATTAATAACGTAATGCCGAGATGCGAATGCCAAATATTGCGGTGGACAGGAATATTAACAAGCCCGATGCTGGGCAATAAAACAACTAATAAATGACAAGTTGCCAATGCGATTTGCTCGCCTTGATTGATGACCACTGTTTAATCAATCATATGACAAAGGGTGAAACCCACATTCAGTTCAAATACTCATCAACGCAAACCCCTTTTTGTGGGAGCCAAAGGGGGAATATCTTATATAACCGATCAACGCAAAATATTTCAAACATTTTTTAATCAACGCTTTACTTTGATTGCAAATTAATAAACAAATATTTTATCGGGAGCAAAAAAGCGTCCGTGCGAAACTCATTAAACTCACTTTACTGCTTAATTAAAACACAAACAGCAAGAAGTCCGGGCAACGAAAAAAAATTGTATTAAAAATCAAACATAGCCCAGTTGTGAGCCTTTTTTAAATTGGTTTTTTTCTCACCCCTTTCCCGCCTTTGCTTTTCCTCATTTGCAGAACAACGGAGCCCAGCAATTGGCATCGGAAGCGACCGTTTACATAATGCTCGAGGATGTTAATGATGAAATACCCTTATTCACCGAGCGCGAACAGGAAACGGTGCTCGAGGGCGAACCGATTGGCACCAAAGTGACACAGGTGAACGCCATCGACAAGGATGGCACGTTCCCAAATAATCAGGTGAGTACCCAGGACCAGGTAGAGGTGGAGATGCACCCGCGGGTGCTGGGGTGTGTGTGGGTGCGGGGGGAATTTGGCGGAAATGCCAGACGATTGCTAGCAAATTAATGGCGCTGACGATGAGGAACCGAACAAAAAAGGATATTCGAAAGCGAGAAGAGAGACAGACAGCAGGATAATGGTAAACGAGAGACAAAAAGGCAAGGAAATGGGGTAATTTTTTCAAGCTTCAACTCGAGCGATGAATTAAAGGGATATTTGGCGAGTTAAAGTTAATTTGCTTACAGGAAAAAGGAGATACTTCCCTACTTTAAATATCTACATAGGAAAAATTCTTAAGCCTGCTTAAAATCCTTTTTCCTGCTTGAAACTCAACAATTTTGTTAAATCAAAAACCCTGAAAGTATCCTGCAAACCTTTCGAAGTAGCCTTCATAAAGCCCTTTAAATTACCATTATCATCGCCATCTTCATGTTTTTACTCCGCTTTTAAGACCTCCTCCTAAATTTATCCTCCTCCGCTTTCATCGACCCTTTCACGCCTTTGTAATTGTTTTTTTCTCCCTCGCTGACCGCGTCCTTCGTCCTTCGCGGTGCCTCCATTTGGCCATCAGCTGGCAGCTGGCTAATAAATGTCAAAGAGTTAACATTTCTGCACGCCTTCCAAGTGTGTGCTAAGCCCTCGCCGAAGGTCCAGAAACTAATGCAAAATGCAGGGCGCGTAAAACCGCAGGGGCTGTCTTTTGTGATGAAAAGGGACGGAGGGCCACGATGGGGATTGGATCCTTCAGACGCCCTCGCGATTATTATAATATGGCACTTTGGCGCTGGCCATTCCATGTTTTTTTCCGTGCTTTACATTTTATCCTCAGCCACAATTTGTGTCCTCAAGCCAAGTAATTTGCATGTACGCGCGAAATGTCCGCACTAATTAGCGTTTTCATTTATAGTCCCCGCTTTTCCGCCAAAAGGTTGCGGGATTTGATTATCATTAGCGCTCCGCTTTAATGTCCGAAGCAGTAATTAAATTTCTCTCTTTTCTCACTCTTGAATTGAATTTTTAATTTGTCTCCTTTTGAAGTTTCATAAGAGGAGTGTGTGTCTGGATGTGTGTGAGCCATGTTTTAATTAACCAGAAAAACGTCCAGAAATAAAGCAGAGAATCTTGCGTGGTATTTCCCCTTGCAGGTCTACTACTACATCGTCGATTCGCCGCGAAACGAGGGCAAAGAGTTTTTCGAAATCAACCTGCAGAGCGGCGAAATTTTCACGAAAACCGTGTTCGACAGGGAGAAGAAGGGCGCCTACGCCCTCGAGGTGGAGGCCAGGGATGGAGCCCCCTCGGCGCGACCGAATAGCAATGGACCCAATTCAGGTGAGTGGAAATTTATTAGCTTTAGCTATTTTTAAAGCCTAAGTGGTAGGGAAAAATACGAAAGTATAAGGTATTTTAATTCTTAAAAGTTCCCTTAACTATATCAAATCTGGTGTTTAATTACACTTCTCTCATCATAATATTTATTTACACTTTTCCCAAGCTTAAATCAGAGATTTTCTTATTTGTTTACAATGCCAAACTCGAGACCTTTTACTAACCATTTTCTGAACTCTTTGTTTGTACAAGAAAACCAAAGTTTTATCGCGTCGAGATTGCAAGTGCATAACATAGTTTAGCAACAATTTGCTGGGTTCTCGAGTGCGACCAAAATTCGCTACAAATGGCAGCAAATAAATTTGCCTCGCAATTCCCCAAAACCTTAAAACGAATTCGCTCTCCAAATATTGACTGGGTGTGTGGGTGTGCGAGTGGGTGTAGCCACGTGGGTGGATCCGAGTGTGTTTAGTCGAGTGCATTTGGGGCATTTTATTTATGCGGCATGTTGGCCAGGCATTTGCCACATTTGGCGTGGCGGACATCAAAAACATTTTACGTCAGCCGGGCCTCCTGAGTTTGAATGGTTAAGCTGGTTGGAAAAATATTTGACATAGGTGCGGATTGTTGACGGGACTAGAACAGATTGCCAGAATGTCAGGGGGAGTTGGAAACTAAAAGCATTTAAGCTGGAGAGAGATTTAAGAGAAATACAATTCAGATAGCAAAGGGGTTACAATAAACCTTATTGAAATCTGTTTTAGGTTTTTGTACGTATTATTCCATGAAATGCAAGGGTTTCCAAAGAAAATAAGAGTTTATAATTTCAGAATAATTTTATTATTCTTAATTCAATATATCACCATTTTAGGTGCACAAATCCGCTTAAGTTAAACCTATCATAATAATTGAATTATCCACACAAAATACAGCAGAAACTTGTTTAATTTTCCTTACACTTCGCTTAATGGCATTTCAAACCTAGCATTCAATTACCAAAATAAATACGAAAATCCAAAATGAAAATAAACAATTAAGCGGATGCCAGAAATGTCATTTCCCCAAATTTGATTTGTAACTTGTGGCATGTACACAGCATGTCGTGATGTGCCTTTTATTTGTTAAATTTTTCTATGGGTAAGCCCTTGGCGTCATTGTTATTTGCTGTTCATTAAAAATTGCCCCTGAAATGGCAATCAATTTTTCCGCATTCCACTCTACCATGCCGGATTTCTATACGTATTCCTGTTGTGGCTGCTGAGCTGCGACTGCGGCTGCCGCAGTCTGTGGAAATGCTTTTCAATTGTTTAATACGTCGCTAAGCCGTACATAAGCTCGTGGCAAATGGAAACGGCGAAAAAATAGACTTGCTCATGGAAAATGATGTGCAATCAACGTGGCGAAGGAGAGCGAAGCGAGGCTTGTGGCCATGAAAACGAAAATTAAAAAGTTTTCATGTCGGCTGTGGAAAGCGGGAAATTTGGCGGTCAGAGGGGCAGGGAGGGATATATGTAAATTACAACAGTTGCTCTACTAACCGGAGCTTGCAAATATTGATATTCATGTTGAGTGAGGGGGCGGAAAAAGTTGTGGCAAGGATTTTCCGGAGGCTCTGGCAACAGCTTGTGGTTTTGGAAAAATGTTCACCCGCCAGAACAAACAGGACTCGCTGCTTTGGATCTTGTTTAGAGAAAAGGCAATAAACTATTGTTAAATGCCAGCACCCGGCGATGATTTGTTTTCCGTTTCGGCTTCGTTTTCGTTTTCGGTTTCATTTTCATTTTCATTTTTCGCCTGGACTTCTGCTGATGCACTGCAAAAGTTGTGCCGGCTTTTATTTATTGTTTTTAATTGATGTTGCCTTATTTGTTTTTACACCGGCAGCCCCAGCAAATATATATGAGAGCTATATATGGTATATGCTCGTATTTTGTGGGCTCTATGAAAAATTGGCTTGGCAGCCAGAAAAAGCTGAAATTGTAAATCTCTGGCATACTTTTTTCTGGGGATTTTTGTGACTTTGTTATTTACATATGAAATTGAGTAAAACCCAGTCATCAATAGTTAAGCTTCATGCACCGCATTGATTTGGTCTTGGTACATACATATTTATTTGCGTTGAAAGGATTTTGTATTTTTAGGGCTTTAAAAAATGATAGAAATATACCTGGAATAGTTGACCATGTTGTAATGCTGTCGTAAAATAATCATGCTTATCATGTTTATTTATGGCTTTAAAATATAAATCTATGTTTATACCTTTGATATGCAATATAGCAGAAAACATTTAATTTTTTAAAACATGAACAACCTTTTTATGTGCCTTATTCAGATTTTGTCCTTTGAAGTAATCTTCAATTTAAACCTTTATTTCGATCAAATGTTCTCCACCTTCAGGGACTGATTTGAAAATAGAGAAATTTTATTTACCTTTCCAAGGACTCGAGCTGCTTGTATGCTAAGGCAATGCAATGTGATTTAATATATTTTCTGATCTTCTTGGTACCCGGGTTTTCCTTTGCCGCGGTTCAGTCCTTTGTTCAATTTCGCTTCAATATTTGTCCATCACTTTTGCCGCTTCGTGTTGGCCTGGCCCTGGGTCTCATCCAGTTTGCATTCGGATCCTGTTGTGTTATGGTTTTTTTGTATTTATATTGTACCTTGATGTTTTCGCAACGCTTTGACTGCATTTGTTTGCAATTTCCTCGATGGCGGTAGCGATGGCGATGGCGATGGCGATGGCGAAGGAGTTTTTCCATTTGCAACCACTGCGCGGTTTTCCCGGTTTCCGTTTAGCATTAGTGCTCTTTCTATTTGGTCTTTATTATTGTTTGGCTTTGAGCATCCCGCCTTTTATGCTGCTGCTGCTGCGACCTTGTGACCTATTTAAATGGCAGCTGACTTTGGCCACAGCTGCGCTCCGGCCTGCATTTTCCACTTCATTGGCAACCGGGGGCCCCAAAGCGAAAAATCATTTGCCTAAATAACAAACATATCTGTTATCCCACACGCACACAATCGGAAAATGGGATGGCCCCAAAAATCAACGAAAATATAAATGCACAGGGAGAAAAAACAGCTTTATTGAATTTTTATTCCATAGAAAGTCAAACAATTTTCTTGGATTTGTAAAAGCAAAGTTTCCTTCTCTCGAAGCCATAAAGATACGGGTTTCCGACTCAATAAAATTGCAAATATCTTGTTAGTTCTTACTTTTCCTTTCTCTGCACACAGTTATCAATGGCTTGTTTTTCTTGTCCGCTTTTCTGGCTTTCCTTTCCGTTTGCTGTTCTGTTATCTGCGGAACGTGCTCTTTTTAGTTATGCATACTTTTAGGCTTAGCAGCAGCCCCTGCACGTACCGCAGCCTCTTGGCTTCCTCATGCATAAATTGCGCCAACGGGGAAACCAAAACACCAGACAAACAAAACATGACAAATAACGGAAAGTTAGATTTTAAGCATCACTGAATTGCACAAAAAAAAGCAAGAGTTATCCAGGGAAAATAAGCCATCTCCGATGGAAATTATTATTTATCCAGGGGCCGAAAATTGAGACACTGCCTGGGGCAAATTAGTCCCTTCCTGGGCACTCGTAAAATTCGCATTAAATAAAATAAGCAGAATTTGCATGACATACTCGAGTGGATGGCCAAGGGCGACCTTAACAATGGCCCAATTGTTACACACATCATAAATTCACAGAGATAGAACGTAGCCCAGTCCCAGACTCTGTCTCAGTCTCGTGTCGGCTTATTGGGAAGCATTTTTGATGGCAACACCCTTTCGGGCATAAACGGTTCCCAGCAGTTGTCTAATTTTTGGGGCGGAAGTAAGTGCTCGTAAAAAATGTTCGAGCCCATAAAATTGGGCCGCACCCCCGCCGAAGATTGCCGCCCTTTTGTGCACATAACCATTTCGAGCCAAGAAACAAGCCCGGAAACTATGCTCTAAACGCTTTCTGCGCTCTCGTTTCATATTCGATAATGTTCTCATGTCCTGCCACGCATTCAATTTATGACTTTCTTTCAAGGGTGCCTCCCGCCCAAGTTGTGAATAGTTTGTTTGGATTTTTTTTCGGGTCTATTTGTTTGTTTTCACCGCTTTAAAACTCATAGTTTGCGTCGTTCTCGTCGCACATTGCGCATACGCCGTGATGTCATCGAGCCGAGCAATAAATGGCCGGCGAGTCGTGAATTTCTTTGGCCCGATGGCTCCGGCACTCGACGGGACCATTTATCTTGATTGCCGCACTCCATCATTTATGATCGATGCTCCTTGAGCTCTGTCCCCGCCACCAGTCACTGGACCCGCGCTTAAAGCCATTAAAAATAGTCTGCGATGACCATCAATATTTGTGCTAAATTGAATCAGTTTGTAAACGATGAAATTTGTTTTCTTTTCGCTTAGCAGGTATGTCAGGGGAATTTTAGGAAGCACAT
>JAEIIM010005099.1:0-11640 GCA_018874515.1 Drosophila greeni | reverse complement strand
AATTAGTATTTAATTTTTTTTAGGGTGCTTAAATATCTGTAAATAAGCTTATTTTATCAAACTTTCCCTTTTCAGAAATTATAAACAATTTCCTCAGTAATGACTCAAACCAAAGGGCTTTTTCAGCTGGTGGCCCAACCGACTTAGCAGAGGCACAATCCAGGCGACAGTGGCGTCCCTCGCAATGGAAGCACCCGGCTCTTGAGCTGCTTTTCAGCGTATAAAAAGGGGGTTTCTGGTTTTCACATAAAGCTAGATAAGGCTTAAAGCGGAGTACAATCCACTTAGACCTTCGGGTACTTTCAGGCAGGAAAAGTACCACTGGGACGGTGTAAGGGAGCCTGCGTTACTCAAACAAACCGCAGTCTCGACGGATTTTCCTGCTGCCGCTGTCATCATCATCGGCACCTCTCCAGCTGCTGCCCGGCTGTCGATTTGGTGCGCCTCAGTTCGGTTTCATCATTCGACCTCGTCGGTTCGCGTTTCTGTGTTTCTGTTCCGCCGCCGAAATTAAACCCTTACCTGTGTTCGCCTAATTCCGTTGCCAATTCGGGGACTTTTCGCGAGTTTCTTGTGCCGCTAGCTAGACCCTAATCGACGTGGGTTTACCTGTGTCACACGGCGTCAAAGCGTTAAAAAAGGTGAGTAAACATGAGCGCGTGTGGGAAGCGCTCCGCGGATCGTCATTCAAAGGGGGAGAGCGAGAGAAAGAGTGCCCAGCGAGCGTGTGTGAAAGCGACGGCAGAAAGCCGCGGAAGAGAGGCGGCAGCCAGATTCTTCGGCGGGGCATTCTGGTAGATTTTAGCCCGGGGCAGTACGTGATTCCAATTGATTGACTTTGCAGCGTCTAGCGAGGGAAAAAGCACATCAAAGGGCACCACAAGTTCTGGGAATAATATGGTCAATAAATCAATATGTTGAGTGCTTGAAATAATCTTGGGAAAAAGCTATTAATTACGGGCTTAATTGGGGAAAATTACTCAGGGATGGGCAGCAGTAGTCTTGGGAAAGCTAAATAATAAAAAATAATATGTTAAATAGAATATGTTACTTATTTAAAATGATTTATTATTATTATTTATGCACCGAATGGCTCATACATAAATTTATAAATAAATGGCAATCTCGAATTTGCTAAGGGCCAAGGTTAAGGTTTTTCGGAACGCCCCGTGCCCATGGGCTAGCTCCAAAGATAAATCAAACACAAAAACTAATATACATAAAATGCAGTCCGGCAGGTGGACTGACAGCCTCTCAACTGATGAATGTTTACTCTCTCTTCGACGCGATCGCGTGGCTGTGAATAAATTTGAAATTAAAAGTTCTGCCTTTCGTGGGGGACATGACTGTGAACGGTAAAGCCCAAAAGCAGGCAACTAATAATTTTCCAAGCTTTCCCTCAGCTTTCGCGGAAAAAGCTGCGCCCCAAAGCATTGCCTGCTTTCAGGGGAAACCGGGGAAAGTCCAGCTGGACTCGTCTTAACCTTTCGAAGATGTCCTTTAATCCTTTCCTCTTTCTCTCTTTCAGCTTTCCCGGCAGACTTTCCGCTTTGATTTCCACGTTGCCACGTCCAGTGACTCCTCCATCGAGGTAAGTTCTCAATCTTAGTTTCCAGTGCCCACGGGGCGTATACGCGATATGCATACGTGACGACATAACCAGAGGAACAATCCGGCATCCGAGGGAATCCCGGTGGCTCACAGCTAGCAACCCAACTAGCACCTCGCACCATGACTTGTGGAAGAGGGCGAGTGCCAAAAATAGCCACTTCTCTCACCAGTCCGAGCCCCTTGTTTGGCATTAGGTTTTCTAGGCACGACAACGCCGGAGACCAAGTGCTTCCCACAGCGCTCCATTCATAACTTAATGCGCTGGGCAAACATGTGAGTGTGCCGCCCGAGAAGATCCGATTCACACTGTCCAACGATCGCCCCTGAATGGGTGATGACGCGGCCGGAGAGCTTGGAGAGCTCCAGCTCTCGCTGGAGGAGCTGCTGGTCACTGAGCACTAAACAGAAATGCAAACAGGGAGAAGCTCGGAGCTCGCAGCTCGGAGCTCATCTTAGTTTTTGCCAGGTGATTTACCCGACATGCCTAAGCTTGGTGTGAGTGTGAGCCCAGAGTGTCTGTGGTCAGTTCGACCCACTCCCACTCGGGCCGCAACCGGTGACGACACTTGGGGTATTTCCTCGCACTGTCACCGACTATTTCAGCCGGAATGAAGAAGATAGAACCGTAGACTTTGTTTTGAACTGAGGCGTGCAGGAACTGAGCAGGAGCCTCGAATTAAAGCTTGAGGGGAAAGTAGGTAAGAAAGCGAAAACGGATGTGTGCTTAACCAAAAACAAACTCAGAACTCGGAGATGGTTAAGATACCAACTATAACAGGAAGGTCTATGGCCATGCAAGGCTGGGTGTCAAAAGCTTCCGGCATCTTATAGATTTATCTCTTAAGAAACTATAGATATGGATATAAAGTTAATGAAACATTTGATTAGCCTGATAACGGCCCGGTCGCGCACAGCCTATCACAAGTGCAGTGCTTGCTTAGACTCTTTGGGTCAATATGTTCCTTTGACGACACATCACTTTGGAAGATAATGGTAGCAATGGAAGTAATGGAGGCAGCAGCTCGGTCATATCTAAAAAAGGGGATAGCAAATAATACAAGCCTGGAGATAGCGGAACTCCCTCTGAACCCGGCTGACGTTGCAGACCAAATGACTTGTGCGTGGCCAAAATTAGCACCTCGAGTGCGATAATTAACAGTCAACAAGCCAGCAAGTGACCAGTTTTCCAAAGAGCCGGAGGGGGGGCGAGCAGAGCTAACTAGAACCCAAAAGCCGCAGTGGGCCAAAACTTCGAGGGAATCTGAGGAAAAACACGAAAATATTCCCAGCTCCGGTTCCAGAAACGCTCTGATTCTGGTTCTGCCCAGTAATTGGTATTTGCCCCATTCGCTTGAACGGAAGCCGCCCAGAAAGTGCGCATTGTGGCAGGGAAATCTCTCATTTTTTAGTTCTTCACGAAACTCCGGCACTCTTGGGACCCGCTTAATGGGTAGCGGGTAACCACGACGTACGCAAGCCGAACATCGGGGCTGAGCCCGGACTCTGGTGTCCCGCGGGGCGTATGAGTAACTCCTAGATGGGAACCGAGATCGAGGCCCATAGCGAGCCATCACCTTTGGCCGGGAGAGTGGGAGAGCGGCATAGAAGAGACAGCCGACAGTCCGAGGAACTCTTATACCGAAGTCACCTTCGCTCTGTGCGTGCCAGCCAAGTCCAGTCCCCAGCCAGTAAGTGGCAGTGGCTACCGCGAGCACGTGCCACAGCGATCGGAATATATCGGAAATGCCTACGAGCCGACGCGTCACTGGCCAGGCAAGTGGGTCCAGTGCGAAATTGGCAGAAACTACAACTCCAAAGATCTGAGCCGATGGCCTATATCTGTGGATAATCTCTCTCATTGAAACTGTGACCCTCATAGAGACGGATATGGGTTAGTAAGGGTGTGGAAGAGGTCCCTTTCCCCACACCTATCTCAAGCAGCGCTTGAGGAATGACCCAGAGTATGAATATAGCTTGAAACAATCATAGGAACTAATAGTCAAGTGACTGTTCCCCAAGACCTAGACCTCTACTAAGCGTTCAGGGCCTGACGTCGGCTTTATAGTGAACCTAAGGGAACGCTTTGTAACATCCAAGAATTCAATGGCACATCCGTTTTGGGCCAAGAAGCGTGCGTGCATAAATTACACTCACTTTCCCGAAGACAGGAAGAAGTGGTTGGGGCCCAGGGAATTGGCCAAACACTGAGTCAGACTTGGCTTGTGGCCTGTGAGAGGGAGTTCAGGCTAGAAGCCCGCTTCCTGATCGGGAATCCGGTTAAGATTTAAGCTTCCATAGAATTTAGCACGCGTCAAAGTCGAGTCCCGGTCCCCGGTTCCCAAAGCTCCAGCGTTCCAGTGTTCTAGTGTTTGTGCAGAGTGCGAATCACTGGTGTTTGCTTAGCCAGTCGCCTTCCAATTGGCCGCTCGCCGTGTTGTCGTCATCGAGCGGCCGCTCGTCGTTCGCTGATGCTGCTGCTTGCTGCCGCCGCTGTGAGTTGCGAGCACTTGCTGTGTGCTGTGTGAGTGCGCCTCACTCGTGTGTGCGTATGTACGAAAAAACAGCAAGTGAGCTCGGCCAAGTGGGGCTTCGGCTGCTGATAGCGCGCGGATGGCGCTTGCGCCTATAAAACGCGGGCGTGTGGCCCCAACTCAACCTCATTAACCGTAAGATCTCGCAGAGCCCAGACGCGCGCCGCAGCTCCAGAATCAGCTCTTAGTGACCTAGCCCAATCAGGCCCAGTTAAAACCCAGTGTTAACACAGTTACTAGACTCAACCAGCTTTTGAAAATGGTTACCCCCAGTGCTTGTGCCGCGGAGCATAGTCTCTTGCAACGCTTGCAACATGAGCCGGAGTCCAGGACCCAGAGGTCCTGCTCCATCGCACACAATACCAGCAGCAGCAGCAGCAGCAGCCACACCACCACCAGCAACATCAGCAACACCGCCTCCTGCTTCGGTTTCAGACGTTTGTGTAAGTGTCTCGGTCTCGGTCTCGGTCCGTGAATCACAGCCGCCATAAATACGCGCTCTATCTCTACCGCTAACCGGTTGATATCTGCCTTAGGCACAAAGATCACAGCGATCCGCGATCAGTCTGAACTCCTCACTCCCCCAACTACATCTCCAACCAACACCTCTAACCAATCTCTTCCTTATGCTCCCTTCCAGCTCTCGCCAGGCTCTGGCTGTTGGGTGTCCTGCTAGTCATCACAATCGCCGCCAGCAGCTGGCCAACGGGGACATCGGCCGCACCACGCGTTGCCCGTGGAGCGCATCTCATCTGGCCGCATCCCAATAGTTCAACGGAACGAGCTCCTCCCACGCCCAAGGCGCCAGCACTAGGAGCAGCGAAAGCGGCGCATCCGCATCGCAGGCGCTTGAAGGCCAGGCGCCATCACCACGTCTTCGTGAGGGAAGCCGCCAAGGAGCACGCAGTACTGATTATAAACCAGACCGCAGGACTGCCCAACTGCAAGGCCATGGAGGTCACGGCCAGGGGACTCGCTCCCGAGCTCCAGAAGGCGCTCAAGAAGGCCCAGAACTACAAGGACACCGTGATCTGCCTCACCGAAGATTGGGTAAGTTCATATTGCACTCTCGTCCTGGGACAGCGATGCTAAAGGCTGCTTTTACCAACTCCAGCTCCAGAACTTCTACAACGGCACTAGCATCAGCGAGGAAAGCATTCACTTCAAACTCCATAGCCTGGACCTGGAGCATCCGCTTCGGGAGCGGGTCAAGATGGTTACATTGAACGCCGATGGAAAGTTCGAATTCGAGGGACCTGTGGGCAGCCTCGAGGAGGAGATGCCCAAGATCATTGAGACCCTGCTGGTGCTGGAGGCCCTGATCAACAATGTGACGTACGACAAGGGACACTTTCCGTGCACCTTCAAGTACATCAAGGACGCGGTGCAGAGCAACACGGCCAGCGCCATGGTCCTGATGAAGGAGCAGCAGTGCAACGCCCCGGAGGAGATCCACTACACCAAGAACCTGGTGCGGCTGCCCTTCTTCGTGGCCATGGAGACCATCAAGGTGCTGACCGTGCTGGAGTACACCTACGACCAGCTGCTCAAGGCCTAACCCGGAGCCGCGATCGGATCCGAAAGCAAGCAATACCAAAAAGAAACTGAAACCGCTGACCCACTGCAATCTCAAGAGCCGCCAGGCCCCACCCCACTCGTACTTAGATCCTACTATTTATTTGCCACTATATTTATCTATTTATTTTAACCGCCAATCCATTAGCATTTATATCGTTCCTCATTCTATTTATACCCATGTCCACGCACACACCCTCCACCCTCCACCCTCGCCCCACGCCGCCTCGCAGGCTCGATAAATTATGTATACTATTGCCTAAGTGTATTTTTTTTATAACTTATATTACAACTACAAATAAATTATACTGATTATGCGCATGAATGGAGAGATTGTTTAAGTCAGGACTGCAAGGGGTTCGTGATAACAGAATTAGGCTTGTGCAAAGTTGCGGATATGTTGCACAATTTCAAAGTATTCCGTCAGATGAAGTAGCTCGATTTCATCATTGAATCTTATTGAACCAGTTCGAGGTTAGTCATTCGTCTTTTTTCGGAAGTTAGGGAATTACAGGGAATTAGGGATCTAGGGATATATACTGCAGTTTAACCTTCTCTGTAGGGGGTTCTTTGAAAAGAACCTACAATATAAATATAATACATGTACCTAATAATCCTGGCATTAAAGTGGTTCTGGTGTTAGCCTTTCTCAAATTTTGTTATTTAATAAATTGTTCTTGAGTAGCGATGCAAATCTTAAATTTGCAAGCTTACTTTCAAAGCAACAATAACGTCAAAACGTCAAAATGCTAACGAAGAGCGTTTATTATTAGCAAATACTGTTCATACCTGTGAAAAATACCTAAGAGAACTGTGCACCCGATTCCCTTGCCCCTTATTCGTTCGTCCGAATTATTCCAGGTGATGATCAAGCACGAGTATTCCCGGGGAGGGATCGGAGCCACTTAATGGCTGCAACAATATATATACGTAGGTGTTTTGGGGCGGGTTTATGGCACGATTGAGTAATACCCCCCTATGGCATGGGATCGGAAATAGTGGGAAATGCTTAGGATTCCATTTTCGGGGCGACTCGTCACCTGCCCTGACCCACCCTATCGGCTGAACCATCGGTTTATGGCTCGTGCCCGGGGCACGTTCCGCTAGATATCCAAGGTTTTCCACTCGCTCTCTCTCCGAAGCCCAAGCTGCGAGAAAACCCCAAGCACCGCCAGCTAGTGACTCATGGACCATTAGGCAAAAGTCGGGCACTCGTCGCGTGATCACTGCGTGCGCCAGGTGTAGTGTCAGTGTTGGCAGGAGAGTTAGCCAAGATTTTGGCTTCTATCTTAAAGTGACTTAGATTGCTTGCAACAAGGCGTCTCACAATTTATAAACATATCCTTTGTACTTGTACTTGTAAGTTGTATTAACTTGGGAAAGCTGAAGTTTGCATTTCCTGCCTTAAAGCCGGAATAAGCATAACAACAAAGTTTCATCAGTTTTTTTTATAAATTTTATGCCGCAATTCTGACCATACTTTGCGGTAAGTAAAGAATTTTTGCAAAGACACAATTGTGTTTGTTTTCTGTGACAGTTTTGAGATATAGTTGCCCGATCTAGTTCCGACACACATATAGTATATTTGCAATGTAAGGATGACTATTTGGAGACACTCTTCCTAAAGGCTTTAAAACTGGTAATCTTGGTGGTGTGGAAATTAAGGACATTTCTAGATTGAGTTGACTGTTGATGCTTATCATTATACAATATAATATATAATAAAAAAGCTTTTAATTTACAGGGTAGAAAATGACTTCATCAGTGTCTGAAAAACTCATGGCAAAGACTTTACTATTCTGCAAGGGTACAAAAACTCTGGGCACACTTAATTAACCTAAACTGAGAGAACTAAAATTCGTGTTAAGTATAAAAACTCTATATTCGTGGATATTTTACAATTGTTCTTATCTGCAGTAATTTCATCTCTGACTAAAAAATTGCTTTAGTTTATGTGTATTGCTTTATCTTTGCTTCCCTCTAAGTGTGACCAAATAAATGGTATAATAATGCTAGAACAAGCTGCGAATTTTAGCTAAAAATGGACATATAGCCCCAAAATATGTTGATTAGTGTGACCAAATATAACGAAATTTAAGGCTAGAACTAGTTGCGAATTATAGCTTTAAAAAATTGCCAAATGTGGCTATAAAATCGCTAAGATGCCGGTAATGCGAATGATGTGCCTTGCCTGCGTGCTTCGGGGGATATTGTGGGGCTTTTCGCTGAAGCGGGGGCTGAGCTTAGCGGAGATGCAATTACCGTTGCCACTTGGCGGGCTTCGCTGAAGGGGGTAATAGGATCGGATGGCTTCGGTTAGGTGCGATCAAAGATGGACAGGGAGATGGAGAAGGCGACGGAGAAGGCGTTCGGGAGGAGAGGCAGGGCGCGTGGCAATGGCGTCAGTCTCCCGAATTCGACGTAACTGTGAATTCCCACCGAGCTGCGCTGCATTGAGTCAGCGGCAGAGGCAGCGGCAGCGAAGCTGCGCGGCGGCAGAGCAGCAGCAGGCCTCGCCGACGGACGACTTTATGAATGAAAAGCCACTCTAGGCACTCGACGGCAACCTGTTCTCACTCGCTCGCTCTCCTGCTCTCGCTCTCTCGTTGGCCCAGCGACGGCCACCTGTTGCCGGCGCTCTTCCACTCGACTCGCCGCCGCTCTCTCGCGCGCTCTCTGCGCTCTCGCGGAGCCAGCTGGGGACTCGGCCATTGGACGAGTGGCTTCGTGCTCGCTCGTTTCTGGAGTGACGCTCAGCCGGCAGCAGGCCAATCGGCGGCGGCCGCCGGCACGTACACACCGACACACATTGGCACCCACACATGCTTGAGCTCGACGACACGCCCCCGTCTTGGGGGGCAATACAATCCTCCTGGGCGGCCAACCCCGGTGGAAGCGGGAGCCCCGCCACAGTGGGTGGCGGCAAAAATAGATCGTTTGCTGTGGGGCTCTGGGAGGGGGAAAGGTGCAATTAAATTTGGAATTGTAAGGCGAGATTGGGGCGGATGGGAGGGATCCGCCTAAATATTGTTGTTTTATCCTTCGCGGGATTTAGACGAGAAGACAAATTAATAATAAATACAAATTATTGAAATAATTATAGTTCTATGAATGAGTTTTAAAAAAATGTTTAATAAATAAATTCATTTTTTCGCCATAAATATTCACTTATTTGGCAACACGGCTGTCATTTTAAAATAATCTACCATCAAAAATAATTCAAAACATGTGCATTAAAGGGATATAAATCGATATTTTGTTTGAATGTATTGCATCGGCGTAAATGATAATAACAATTTAATTGTGATTATAATGAACTGTGAACCACTTCCGATGCCAATAATTTACATATGATCTCAACGATTGTGATATTCGCATATGTAAATTGTAGGGTTCGGAAGTGACTCACTTACACCGATGCAAACTTGTAACAACAATAAATTAAAAAAGCGAATTGCATAACTATTTTCATTTAGATATGCTTATTAAATGCAAAAACGATCTGTAAGTTTTTATAATTTAAAATGTGCATCCTAAATAAATTTTAAGTATGATAACTAAATTGTTCTTGAGTTCGTAGGATTTTATAACCAAACTTTGACAGCTTTTTTGCAGGACTTCGATGTTTTTTAATCTGTGATTTTGTATTAATTTATAATTTCGGTTATAATCGTATGTACATTTGATGATTATATCATAACGTTGTCATAAAACCGAACGATCGTTCAATGCAGAGGAGAATTTTAACAGTGAATATAGAAAAATGTAAATATAGATATGTATAGATATATTTTAAGCCCGAATTTGTATGGTTTGTATAAATGTTTTTATAATTTCTGTTGTTTTTTTTTTCATTCGATGAAATTTGATTAATTTTTAGTGTTCCAATAATTATATACAAGGGTATACAAGCATCGGCGTGCCAAAGTTGACTTTCTTCTTGTTTATTTATTTTAATTGAAATTGAAATAAGAGATTACCAATAATTTAAGGCGGTTTTAGTACAAAACGACTTAACTTAAGGATGGGTATTTTACACAAAAAGTTTATTCATTAATGAATACCTATTGTTAGTCATAAATAAAGCCATACATAAAGCAAAATATTGGAAGAAACTCTTAATTCAAATTATTTAATTGCTCCATTCCAATGCTCCAATGCTCCACTAAGCTGACAAAAAAGTAACCTTATTGGCATTATTAAATCGAAAATAACCCCTTCTATTTGCTTGAATGATTTCCGCAGCAGCCATAGGCCTGAGTGCCGTTAAATTTTCTCAATCAGTCGATTTTCACAGCGAATAAAGTCCATAACGAATGCCAATTGCAACGGCAATCGGCTATAAAGGATGATGCAAGGCGATGAGCGGCCGTAAACAAACGAAAACAAACAAACAAATCGACTGACTAACCGTTTAGGCAACCTTAAGGTCCGGGAGCAGGAAGGATCTGTTTCGGTTACGGCTACGGATGTGAGAATTGCAGGGGCGATCAGTGATAAAGCGAGCGATTTTACGCATAATCAAAAAACATCAAAACAACTGGCCCCGAGAAACTCACACCTCGTGTTCCGCCCCCTGCCTCCGGTCTGGTCAGGTCCGCTCCGCCCCCGCCCTCGCCCTCGCCCTGCCACAACGTTTTGGTCCCGGCACATCACATCCAGGTAGCCCGAGGGACAGGAGCTGGGCCTGAGCAGCGTGTAATGATGTCTACATCTACGAGGGATCTTCGGTTAACCTTCGAGCGATCTCGGCTCTGAGGTGTTCGCTGCGGCAATTAAAGCGTATCCTTTAGCATTCGCCACGCCGCTAAAAAATTACACCATGACAGGACACAAAGCATTCAGGCCTCAGGACCTCACAGAACAGCTCAATTTTGTAAGCAAAATATTTTTGTTGTCCAGAACGAATCGCAAGTAAAACACACACCCAGAGTGCGAAGGAGAGCGAGCGCCGAGTGGAGATCGGTGAGCGGTAAGCGGTGATCCTGCGAGCGGAGAGGAGAAGGCATCCCGCCGCGATCGGTGTGCCTGTGTGCGTACCGGCAGCAGCAGCAGGAGCTCATCAAGGCAATAATCGTGTGTCCAGATAGAGACGCGTCCATCCATCGCCGGGATGAAGCTGTTGCTCCGGGTGCGAATGATGGTCCAGGACGGGTTCCCAAAGGACACTCGCAACTCGGGCGCACACAAAAGGTGTGTGTGCTGTGTGCTGTGTGCTGCCACCTTGATATATGTGCGCGTCCCTCGCTGTCCGTCCCTCTCGCTGTGCCGCCGTCCCGTGTGGGTTGTCCTGCGTTGGGTCCCCAGGTCCTGGCGGCGAAATCAAGGCGAGTGTCCCCGCTGGGCGATACGGCTGCTTCCTGCGGCAGTTGTTGTACTTACGGTTGTCCGCTATCTGGTCATCTATACAGCTGTTTTCGGGCCCTCAAACAATGCGGCCATAATTCAGTGTGCTGCCCACAAAAACAACAAAACAAAGCCAGCACACACACACTCGGGCAGGCACAACTCTCTCGATTTAATTAGCCCGTCAATTGTGCAAGCCCTCGAGATATGTACCGAGATATAGACCTGGCCCAAAGGGGGAGGCCCACAGTTGGGCAGAAGCAGGAGTACGAGGAGATCCAGCCAGATCCTAGGTAGCCCCGCGCCCATTTACCTGGCCAGCTGTGCGCTCCTCCCTGTATAAAAGTTGCCTGCCAAAGGCAATGCTTCGCCAGTGCAGGAAATTCGCACTGCCAAGGCACTGAAATTTGCATAGGGTCCGATATATGAGAAAAAAAAAGTAGAAGTAAAAAAATAATGTTATAATAATAAAAAAAATAAAACATAACAGTTATATAAATATAAAAATTTATATAGATTGCACTGAAAGTTCATACAAATTGGATTGGATTTGAGATCGAAAAATTATTTTTCAAAA
>JAEIIM010005086.1:0-11163 GCA_018874515.1 Drosophila greeni | reverse complement strand
TGTTATTTGTTATTTGTTATTTGTTATTTGTTATTTGTTATTTGTTATTTGTTATTTAAATAGAGGTCATTATTCCAGTACAAAGGCTAAATTTGTGTTAATTTTATATAGAATTTTTGAAGGTTTTTGATTTTAGTTTATATATTTTCGTATTTCTCTTTTGTGATGCATATTTCGCTATTCCAGACGTAAACAAAAAAGCTCAGACACACAGATAATTGACTGGGCATCGGGATATATGGTCAAGAGTCCAATGCGAATCTTACAGACGCGAGTTCTATTCTTGGGAGGGGAGTCATTACTGGTTGGGTGGGTTTCGGCGTCCATTATCCTCACGGCTGCGCTGGCTCATTATCACATCGCTGGCGTTGGAAACTCACCCGTCTCTTTTGGCTTTTCGACTTGCCTTGCATGCAGCGAACAGTTGGGTCTAAAATCAGCCGGCCCCGCCCGCACAACTAGGCCCGCCTAACTACCCCGACTAACTGAGGGAAACCACCTGCTGGTTTTGTTTTGTTTTTCTTTTCTGGGTGTGGGTGTGTAGTAGGAGGAGGGAGAGCGTCCCTCGCAGCGGGCTCGCTTTACTTCCGGCGCGAGCGTTTAGCAGGACACGATCAGCAAGTTCGTGGCACGGGCCTACGGAAGCGGAGTGTTTGCGCGCAATATCAACACGACAACGAACCAGTTACAGAACCAATACCAAAAAATTAAAATGATAACAGTATGTGGGTAGAAACAAACAGAAAAGATGAAGCTAAGAGTATGCAAAATAGGTCATTCATGGGCATCAAAACTGTGACACATGCGGCACTTGGCAATGTCGTCATTTTGGCTTTTTTCTTTCTTTTTTTGGTAGGAAAAATAAAAATTACAAAATTATTGGCAGAATATAGAGGGGAGAGAGAGCGATGGCGGAACCAGCCGCGGCGCCCGCTCCCGTCCTGGCTTATTGGGTGTGCTTGAGGGGCTCTGAAAAGGCGTGAATGTTTGGTTAGTGTTAGAGCCGGTTAGTGGGCACTAGGGGCCGTGTTCGATTAGGCAGGCAATCTAGAGGAAGGATGTGTTTGGAATGGAAGCGCAGAGACCCACGGAGCCACGGAAGGAAGAGACGCCGAAGCGGTTACGCGCCATGTGGTAGAGACGACTGTTTGAACTGCTGTTTTTTCGGGTTTGTTCGAGTGTACGAGTGTGGCATTGTGTACGGTTTGTTTTGACAGTGATAGCAGCAGTCGTCCAGCGGAATCTGAATACGAGCACCTACCTCGCGCCGGCGTTCTTCTTCGCGTATCTGCTCGCGCCGCCGCTCCAGCTCCAGCATCATCTCGCGCTCCATCTCGGCCTTGGCGGTCTCCACGCGCCGGTTGACCTCCTGCTCGATTTCATCTCGACGCTTCTCCAGCTCTTCCTCGACGCGTTTCTTAACTAGCATCTCGATACGTTTGGCAGCCTCCTCTTCTATGGTCTTCTGTTCGGCTTCCTTCGCCCGCCGCTGCCGCTCCATTTCGGCCAGGCGCTCAACCTGCAGCTGGTTTTGCTGCGGGAAAATTATAGGGATTACTTGAATGGTTTACAAGGACGACTCGCTCACACTCTACTCACCTCATCCAGCTTCTTGAAGCGACTGCGCTTGTGTCTGCTGCGCTGGGACTCCAGCTCCGAGTACTGGCTATCACTGCTGGACGAGCTGGAACGCTTCCGGGACTTGACCATCGACGGCGAGTGGCGGTAGTCACGCTCCGTATGCCGGTCGCCGCGGTGTCTGTCGCGCTCTCTGTCCCGCTCCCGGTCTCTTTCACGCCGTCCGTGATGGTTCACGTCCGAGGATTTGTCTCTATCCGTTCGGGTGCTGCTGCGCTCGTGGTCGTGGTGAGACTTACTGCGTTTTTTGTGCTTGCTTTTGTGGTGGCGGCGCTTGCCCGACGGGCTGGGAGTGCGTGAACGTGAACCCATGGCGTGGGAATAGGAGATTTAATCAGTTTTTGGCTTTGCTGGTTGTCCGGTTTGGTCTCCACAACAAATCAATCGAAGTGAATACAAATCTTTTACAATTTTCTGATGCCTTGAAAACAGTGTTGGATAGGGTGCTCGGAATGGCTGACATAAGTGTGGTATTTTCTTTGGTATTTTCTCAGGGATTTATTTATTTCCAGTTTCCGTGTTATGCGACACTGTTACAACTTAAAATGGTGTTTTCGTGTTTTAAAGCTACTCCGGTCTGTCTTGCTTCAGAATCATGTCGTGAAACCGGTCGATCATCTCTTGGTTGTCCTTAAAGCTCACACACTCCTTTGCCGCCTCCTTGGGCAGCCATTTTAGGGCAGTGTGCTCCTCAGAGAGAACAGGTTCCTTGCAGGGATTTCGCAGTTCCGCCAGCCAGTAAATGACGATTTTCGGTTTGCCCTTCACCTGGTAGTTCAGCTCCAGCGGCGTGTCCTTGTATATGATCAGATCCTTCTCGTCGTAACTATAGGTGCCGTTTTTGGATAAGTGATACGTATAGTTGGGAACTAATAAGCACTTACCCGGCTTCCTCCTTCGTCTCTCGCAGCGCGGTGGTAAAATCATCCTCTCCTGGGTCGACGTGACCCTTGGGGGAGCTCCAGTGAAAATCTCCATAGGAAGCCTTTAGTAATAAGTATTGTATTTCCCCGCAAAGGCGACGAAAAATAACAAAGCCTGCCGCCTTCTTCATGTTTTGGCTATTAAATCACCGGAACAGGTGTTCGACCAGTGCTGCACAATAAGCTAATACATACTATGTTAAAAATTTAGCTATTTCTCTTCATTTAGATTTTGAAGTGGGTCTTTTCTTTTATTTACATTTTCATCTCAAATAATTTTTTAAAAAGGATTTGTCATATATTTCAAATAAGGTTTAGCTAATTGGGAAATTTTACACAACACTTAATTTTAGAAGGGAAATTTTTATGGTGTTGGAAAACGTGCACTTTTAACGTATGTTTCGATTGCGGTCTGGATGTGCACGTTTTCCTTATAAATTCATTACATAAATATATTAAAAGTGCATCCAAGATGTACGCCCTGCTCCGACGCTTCGCGGGAGTCTCCACCAGCAGCAGTACACTTAGATGCTACGCCTCTTTCACCCCTAGGGATGTGTTGCGGCAGAGCTCTGACGAGACCGGCACACTGTTCACCCGCTTTGCAAAACACATTGCGCTGGAGCGGTACAGGGATCAGGAGCATGTGCTGCCCAAGACGACGATCCGGTATTCCGACTACTTTCCCATCACGGACGACCGTTACTTTCAGCGGTCCGTTCAAAAGACAGAAGCTGCGCAGTTGCCCGCTTTGATCATCCAGGCCTCCAGTTACCGCTCCAATGCAGCCGTACCCATGTATGTGGCCGCTTTGAACGCGCTGGACAACCATGCGGCGGATCAGCTGGCGAAGATGGAGACGAGCACAGTGCTGGAGACGCTGTACTCATTTCTCTTTCTCATCCCCGGCTGGATGAAGCGGACAGACTTCTTTCAGGCAGCCGTGCAGCGACTGGCCAAGGAGGACTTCCGCGACAACAAGGAGCGCTTCGTTCAGGTATGCTTCTACTTGGGACTGCAGAAGAAGCAAGCCCAGTCATCCAACGACTTCCAAAACCTGCTCGAGGAGCAACTGGCAGCACATTTGCCTGCGCTGAGTGAACTCGATCTAGCCATGATCAGCAATGCGGCCTACAAGACCTCAACTTTGGTTACTGGCGAGGTGCGAAGCTCATACGAGTCCGCCCTTGTCAAAGCCACTTTGGATTTGAAACTCGATGCGGAGAGCAGTCCTCTGCTGATCTCATTTGTGAAAGCCTTGCGGTTGCAACGAGTGAAAGACGAGCGTGTCTGTCAGCATCTGCAGGACATCTGCATGAACCCGCGCAAGATTGCTCTCCTCGAAGCCCGCGGCTTGTCGCACGTTTTCGCCTTCTTCGCCGAGCAGCTATGGGACCAGAAGCAGTGCCTGACAATCGTAGTGGAGCGTCTGATGAACTTGCTCAAGCCAGGAGATCTGCGAGCCAAGGACCTCGCCACCCTGCTATGGGCTAGCGCCCAGCTGGATTGTGAGCTAACCGAACCGCAAATTCGACAGCTCGAGCTGGCTGCTCTACGTAAGCTGGACTATGGCGAGTATGATTATTATCCTGACAATCTGGTGGACACCTGCCTATCGCTGTGTACCTTGGGATACTACTCAAAGGATCTGATTAACGCAGCCGAGGAACTAAAGGCCGCACAACGACGACAGCGGGCGCAGCCCAAAGTGGACAGCCGTTTGGTCGTCTTACGATCAGCTATTGCCATCGAGCAGCCAGCGCTGGGGAATCTGAAGGTGGAACAGGCATTCAAAGAGTTCGACCGTGCACCGGCTTACCTACTGAAGGAGCGCAGAGACTTGACCAAGTACGCTCAGGAGCTGAGCCAGGATGCCGAGGTGGAAGGCGTGGACTTGGTGTGTCCAATTAATGGCGTTAATCTACCAAGTCTTCGAGTGCAGACCATGGGCGATCAGTCGAGCATTTACTTTGTAGAATTACTCACTACCGACCAGACCTTAAAGTTCAGCAAGAAACCCACTTCACTGCTGCGCCTGAAGAAGAGGCTCCTGGAGTCACTAGGCCAAAAGGTGGTCGTGGTAAGACAGTGCCACAAAAATCGAGAAAACTTTGTTAATAATCATCCATTTTTATAGCTCCGCTCGGCTGATATGCCCGCCAGCGCCAAGGAACTACAGCAGCTGCTGAGTCCAGCTACCGCGAAAGAGGCAAACGAAGAACCCGAGGCTGCCCAAGGCCTGAGCAGCTGAATCTTGTGATATATAGTACTAGGCTAGTTACAGATCGTAGCTTTATTTAACAGTGTTTTATGTACTTGTACATATTTCTTAAAATATTAATAGCACTAAACATAATGTTCAACAAGTAATGTATAATACAAGGAATGGGCTGCAGGTGTGTGTGTGTTCCCCAACGGAGGAATCATCGAATGGACTTGATCTTGGCCTTGAGCACGACGTAGGACACCAGTCTAAAGATAATAATCATGGCTCCCAGGGCAATGACGTCGTTCCAGAACTGATCACCTCTCATGGTAATCTCCTCAAGGAATTTCTTTGGATACCTGAAGCGAAAAAAAAGGAGACTTATAATACGGAAACGTGAAACGACAGAAGATCCTACCTGTAATGGCAGTAAGGCGCCTCCTCGCACGCCAGCACTCCTCGATCCAAGCCGTAGATGGCCGATATGAAGCCCTCTAGCCCATATCTTAGATATGATATGTGGCTGCCCCATTGTAGGTAGCTTGGCAGATCCCTCAGGGTCACTCCAAAGCCGGCGAACATCATCATGGGAATGGTTAAAACGGGCGCCAGGAAAGTGCCGTTGACCACATCGAACCAGGAGCCGATCATCAAGCCGAAACTATGGCCGACGAAGACAGTCAGTAAGCTAATAACGAAGAACATCCAGAAGCGGACCCATTCCATAGGCTGGTAGCTCCACAAATAGACAATGACAGTGAAGATGAAGCAACTTATTATCTGCAATCAAGAATATTAGGTTATATACTGAATACCAATTGGCACAAGCTAAAGGAATACTCACCGATATGGGCAGGTCAACGATAGTCATGGCAGTGTAGTAGGCTTTCAGGGAGTACCAACGGTTGAAGTGCTCCTTGATCAGTATGGACATCTCAATGGGGACTGGTTAAAGGTAATAAGAACAGTTTAAAATTCCCTTTCAAGCTTTTAAGATAAAACAGAACATACAAGTAAGGACAGTCAACATCATCGTGGTCATGGAATGGTGCATCAGGATAGCGAACAGCAGGTTGTAGTTATCCAGCACTCGGGATCCCTCGCGGCCCGTGTGATCGTACATGGCGCCAAAGAGGGCGGCCACTGCTATATTCACACCAATCCTCAAGTGCGTCATGGTGGTGTCCCGTTTCGCCTTCATGTAGCCGCGTCTCATCAGCACCGAACACTGGTTGGAAAAGCTTGTGTCCTCTAGAGAACGCGCCTTGGTCCGCTTGGGAATGGGGTACTTCCTCATCAGAGCCTCGGATCGCAGAATCGAGCTGGGATTGTCGAACCAGGTGAGGCAGCTTCCGTTCTCCGTGGCGCCCTTCAGGGTGTCGACCTTGTCGTAACCATACTCCCCGCAAGCCAGTTCGATGACTGGAAATATAGTCTTTTTTAGGACCTCAAATTTCAAGATTATGATTTCAAACTCACTGTAATCCGCTGGATTGTGGTACATGGGACAGGGCAGATCCACTGCCTGCAGGAAAGGCACCAGCTTCTGGGTGCTGCCCTGGTAGACGCAGTTACCGGCAGCCAGGACGTAGACCTGGTCAAAAATCTGGAAGAGCTTGGCAGTGGGCTGGTGGATAGTGCAGATAATCGTGCGGCCCTGCCCAGTCAGCTTCTTGAGCAGCTCCAGGACCTTTGTGCACGAGCTACTGTCCAAGCCTCTGCAAGAAAAAAGATTTATTCAAGGTGGGATTGATACACATAGAATGTTAATCTTACGTTGTGGGCTCGTCCAGGAACATCACAGTGGGATTGTTGATCAACTCCATGGCAATGGATAGCCTCTTCTTCTGACCACCGGACAGGCGCATGGTGAGGGTCTGATCGTGATCGTATAGGCCTAGCAGCAGCAGAATATCCTCGATCTGCAGGAGAATTAATTAAAATTAAGGACTGAAGATTGAAGACTGACTGAAGATCCGGCTGACATACCCTGCTCTCCTTCTCCTCGTAGCTGACGGTCTGGCCCAGCTTAAGATCGGCGGCTATATGCATATTCTCGTTGACCGTCAACAGCGGCTGCAGGCGATCGTCCTGCGTGATGTAGCAGGACATGCGACGGAAGGAAGCTACAGAAAGAATATTTTTTATTAATCCAATATGGAGCATTTACTTCTGAAACTTACGCAAGTCTCGGCGTCGGCCATTAAGCAGGATGGAGCCATCAACGCCAGTGGTTTTAAAGCCAGAGAGGGCATCCAGCAGCGTGGACTTTCCCGCACCCGAAGGTCCCATGATGGCGATGAGCTGGCTGCCGGGGAACTTTCCGCTTACATTGTGCAAGATTTCCTTGGATCCTACAAGCGCAAATTCAAAAAATTTACTTAATGCTGTCATAAATGGCTATAAAAACCCTTTATAGCCTTCATTTTATACGGTCGTTGATATAAGGGTTCATAGAATGCCAAGTCTGTAAATAAGGTCTAGGCTTTTATCATATAATAAGGTAATAATTTATTACTATAACTGGATAAACAAGTGTAACCTCAAGTTTCAATTTAATTATATTTATTATATTTTTACAGGTCACACAATCTGGGGTGAATATCACAGTAATGGCTCAACACGGAAAAGTATTTAATGTTGGATTACCATAACAACTCTAGTCAGGTTGGTAATAATTTTAAATTTTTATTTGTTTATATATAAAGTTTAGCTTTAATTTTTAGAGTTGAACTATTATCACAGATTTAAGTTCTTAAGAAGCAATACAGTCTTATTTTCAATGGGGTAACGACATAGGTCCTCGCGACATATCTCCTAAGAACTCAAAATTATATATCTCCTAGCGGAGTTATGAAATATTTCAATACGATGATAAAACCCCTTTGTGAAAATGTTGATAACAATATGATTATTTCGATCTACCACATATTATCTTTATTTTTCGTATAATTACCGCCACGGGACAAAGAGTTGTATGGTCATCGGCATTCTCGTTCTTGATTAGAACAAGTTACCAGGGGCAGGCAAGCATTCACTGTCGATATCAGCTGCTGCTTGTTTCCTACTGAACTTTGAAATTAGCAAAAGAGCCTTGTTAAAATTATACAGCATTTATTGCACTTCGAATGTCAAATGCCCTATTCATTTCCTTATGGAGAAGTTCGTTCTTGTTTGAAGTGTAACCCGTGTATATAAGGGAATTTATGAATGACTAAGGCCCGAAACTGATAAACCGGGGTGTGTGTGCGATTGGTGTGATCGCGTCGCTTATCTAATCACTGGAGAAGCCAGTTGGTAAAGGAACTAGCAAGCAAGTGTTTATGGCTGATTGGTATGTGAAACTTTGCCGAAACACAGTAACCTTGAGGAGCGCTTTGATTGGTTCTTCAAACTTGCATAATTATACCTTAAACGAAAGTAAAAGGATTTCCCCTAACGGTCCGTTCTCGAAGTCTTTAAGCACTTCGCTTAGAAAATATTACTTCACTTTTTTCTGCTGGATAAGTGGTCAAAGAGTAGCCGCTGGTCGTAAAACATATATAAACACCGAATATGGCCATAACTCCTAGCTAATTTTAAGTATTTTCCGCTAGCAATCTTATCGAGCCCACATCTTAGAACATGCGATCGCTGTGGATCGTAAATGTGACGCCCTGGCTCACCTCGGTTGAAGCCCAATTTCACAGTCAGGGACAACTCCTTGAACTCCATATCCACGGGCTCGCGGGCTGGCAGGTTGTTTAGCGCATCGATGTCAAAGTGCACCTCCTCCTCCTCGACGGGCTCCAATGGCGGCTGCTTGCTGGCCGTGGATCCATTGCTGTACACCACCTGTGGTGGTGTGGAGACGGGGGATGGGGGCGTCACAACGTTGGTCGTTGTGCTCGACTGGCCATTACGCCATCCTCCGGCACTGGTCACGGGCACTGTGGTGGCATTGTAAACCCGACTGGGCGCCACCTCTCCGATCTCGATGCCAAGGCCAAGTCCGGCGACACCGTTGTCGCTGCCGAATAAGAACTGCTCCCGCGCTGTCGCCATGCTGGATGTTATGGGTCAACTATGGGGAGAAGGAAAAATAATTATAATAGGAATGGGTCATTATAAATAAATTTCTTCCTTATTACTTAAAGAAATAGGATTATATATTTTAGAACTAAACTAACTTAAAGAAATTTGGTAACTAGAGGAGGTTTAAATGTTTCTAAAAATATGACTTAAATCTTAAAACTCAATGATCTTAATTGTATTTCGAAACGGGTGTATGTTTTAGATATCTAACAATTTAGAAAAATTTTTAAACTTCAAGATTACCCATTAAAAATTCAATTTCTTTAGTTATTTGTCTACCGCTTGATTGATTCATCGATTGGTTGATTGTGCAACAAACGGCATGCCTCTCCTGGATGGCTCTTGCCTGCAACCTGTTGCTGGCCATTAAAACTGGTTCCACTGCAGCTGAGTTCGCACTTTGATCACAGCTTGACAGACCGATCAACCTTTGTCTTCCAACCCCATATTTGTTGGGCTTGGTTATATCAATCGACGCCTTTGATTGCTTATTAACACAAGCAGCTAATCCCAGCCTGATCGCTGCACCTCTGACCGAGCCAAGAGCCCGTCACTTGGCATGGCAGTAAAAAATATTTCAATTATCAGCAGCAAGCAGGCTGGCGGTCCCAATTAAACGCCAGTTTACATAAGCAAAATGTAGCACGCAGTTTACTCCACATTTCGCACTGCTGCTGCTGCAAGAGACAATTAAATACGGGTGCATTAAATGCACAGATTTGCGAAAAGATCAAGGTACAGAGGCGCTGGGGCTGGGTCCGAGGCGGAGGCGGGCAGAGACAATAAAACAGCGCACAATTGAGTGGAAATGAAATTGCAAGCACATCTGCTATTGATCCGCCGATCCGCTCCAAGCTGATCACTTGCGATCAAAACAAAAGCATTGTCCCATGCCGAGCATTAACAACAAATGGAATCGCCGTTGTCGTCGTCGTCGCTGCCTCTTCTGCTGGTGACGATGCTAATATATATAGTAGCTATAGCTTTTAGATGGGTTGCTTTATTATCAACGCAACAAACAGGGGTTTCTTACTTCAGAATTTTGTGCAATCTCGATTGGTTGTTGAATAGCAAAGTCCGAAAAACAAATTATTCAGATTCCCAGAAAAGAGTGGAGAGGAGATAGCATTTATTATCAATTTTTTGGTGTGAAAGCCAAACTAACTATGGAAAACCTTTTTAAAAACTCCATTTAAATATTAACACCAAAGAGGCATGTCCTTTATGAACTTTTCTTTTATTTGGATGCATTTACCGGAAGTTCTCATTCTCATTTCGTATTCTTTCCTGTGAAACTGTGACGAATTCTGGGCAATTTTCCTTGTTCGTGGGGCAGTTCCAACCGGGACATTTCCCTTTTTATTTACAAGTTTCGTCAGGTATGAGCTCCGCTAATGAGCACTGCACTTGAACCCAAGTGAAAAGTTATCAGGGCTGCCAATTACAATTACCTATGTCAATGCCCTGGGAAACCACACAGGGGGAGGCACGGAGTGGCCCTACCTAGCCCGAGGGCAACGTTGATGGGGCTTAATCAGTTGTATTTCAATATTGATTGATACCCAGAGCTGTCGTCACATTTTTAGCCGGTCTCGCACTTTTCTTGGATTCCTTTGTTCGATCCCCGCCGAGCTTTACATTTCGAGTTTGCCTGTGACTTTGGGGACTGGGATGATCGTTAACTATGCTGCGGCTCGTGTATATAACACATTACATTATGTACTGATGCTGATGCTGCTGCTGCTCTTGCTCTGCCTGCCCTGAAACTTTGTTTTGTATACCTTGTTTATGTGCCGCTCGCCTTGCTGACCGAGCAAACCGGTCCGGATCGGAACCCCTGCTCCGTTGCAGCTGGGAGATGGAGGCGAGCACAGCAGCTGTTCGACCGGAGGCGGTCGGAGTCGGGGAATCGGGAGCAATGCCGATCAGCCCGTTCCCTGGGAACAGATTTCTGTTTATATTCTGATAATTAGATAATTCAGAAACGACAGAAATACTCTCGGTTTCCATCTTTGGGACCGGGTTATTGTCACACTGATTTTAAGTATTCAGTAGCTGTCAGCTAATAACTGCATGAACATACTCCACAGTTTGCAATTCCACAAATCAAAATGCGGGTTAAGCAGTCCCAGATAGAGTGGGGTCGGGTCGTCTCTGCGGAAGTGACCCAGTCTCGCAGGTCTGGAGAGGGACGCCACTAGATACATATCACTGGTATCTAGTCTTCGCGTCAGATACCGAATCATGAATCAGAGGGTCACTTAACACTTTCCTTATTACGGCTCAAAGGGGTCTTATACATTTTTGCGTTCGTTAACAAAG